>JASAOL010000541.1:0-113636 GCA_030849045.1 Wallacemonas rigidus
GCAGCTGGAGTGGCCTGGGAAGGCCGGTTTCAACGCGGCCGCGGATGTGCCGTTCAGCGTGGCGGGCCGAGTGGCTGGTACTGAGCGTCGCCACGGCAAGCTAAGTTTTGTGAAAATCTACGACGCCGGCCACATGGTGCCCATGGACCAGCCGGCGGCGGCGCTTTATCTCGTGCATCAGCTCCTGCAGGATAAAGCCCTCGCTAGCTAGACGCAGTCGGGCAGGTCTTCATGAAAAGAGAGAGAGAAGCCTACCCGTAAGCGAGAGAGCTTTTCCAGACGACCTAAAGGCTTCCGTGCCAGGAGCAGATGCCAGTGGGCGTGTGTGTTTGGCGAGGCCGACGATCTCAATCTCTGCGACGCGTACAGCAAATGTGCGCACCATATGCGAGAGATAGATAGATAGAGAGAAAGCAGACAAGCAAACAAACAATTGCGATGCTGACGCGACACGACGATGAAGGATAACGGCTGTGATGAATAGCAACGCTCTTCTCTGTCGGAATTTGCGGGCTAGGAGAGTAGTGTTCATACCACATGCGTTCTGCTGCGGCACAGCATCACACACGTGTGTTACCGCCTCCAACGCTTCCATCCTTGTTGTGGTCGTTGTCATGGCTGCCCTCTCCAAGCGCACCCTTACAAGATTGGATCAAAGCACGCGAACCTTTTCGCCTCTCCTCGTTTTTTTTTTTCTTTGACTTCTTTTCCGTTTTGATACAACTGTTGTTCACGTTTTTTTTTTTTTTTGTATTTTAAAAGGAAAAGGAAAACTCCAGCCACTGGTAATGCTTTAATGTGACTTTATCCCTTACGCCGAGTAGACGCTCTTCGTTATTTGTTTTCCTTCACGTGGTCTCTTCTGTGGATTGAACACGCAGCAAACTCCATCGGCCGTGATGTGTCCACGTACACAGAAAGAGGAAGAACAAAAACAACAACAACAACAACAACAAAAAAGAACAAAACGAGAGGAAACAAGCGGATCAAGCAACATATGACAAGTTGAAGCATGCGATGCGTGCGAGGTAACATGAAGAGAAGGTAATTGTGCCCAAGACTGACTCGCCATGGGCACAAGTAAAGGTACAAGGCACCGCTGGAGCTGTGTGATGGGCAACTCTCCAGTGGCAGGCCACACCTTCTTTTTTTTTTTTTTTCTCGGATGTCTTTTCGAACGGTCTTCTTGGCAGCTTATCTTCCCTTCTGTCTGACGACAGCGAGCAGAGACACAACCACAGCGCATCGGCAGGCGTAAAAGTGACGCTGAGTCGCACAGCAATACTCTGTTCACCTTTTCAACCCACGGCAAATATCGACTCTCGCCCTCCCCCCTCTCTCTCTTTACGTGTTTCTTCGTGTCTCGTTCTTGTCTCTTGTCCCTTGTCCGTTTCTTTTTCCTTTTCTTCCCCCTTGCGCATATTCGAGACTAGCCGTCAAGTGTCATTGGGGCATCGGTCTGCCATTGAATCCCTCGCTCACTCACCCACCATGCGATTGAGTGAGATCCTTCGCGGTGCTGTTCAGTTCCGCGTTCTCGACTACCTGGTGTGCGTCATCTTCGGTGTGATCGGGTGGGCCGTTGGCCACTACGTGCGTCCCCACTGCCGACCGTTTAGCTGGACAGACCCCCGTATCGGCTACCCGCACGCGGTGCATCCCGCTTTTCCATCGTGGACTCTCGCGCCCATCACTGTCATGCCAGGCGTCTTCTATGTGCTCTCTGAGGGACTACTGGTCTACCTCTCCTACACACGTCGATGTACGCTGCACGTGGAGAGCCTGTACGCTTGTTCCTCTGTGTTATCTACGTGTGACGGAACCAGGCGCATCGCCTCCGCTTCTTCTGTGCCCATTCCCACGTCGGCGAGCGGCACAGCGTGCAGTGTTGTAGCGGACACAACACAACCGATTGCCGGCTCAAAAGACAAGTCTTTCTCTGTCGTGGTGACGTCAGGTGACAACGGTGACCTCGACGCCGGTGAGCGTGGCGAACCCCGAGTGACCTTCGGCGATGGCAGGAGGGTGGACCTTCCAGCGATCCATAATTTGGCCGAACACCCATGGCGATTCTTTCTGCTTCGCGCACACTACTGGGTACTCACCCAGGCGCTCGCCGTCACCTTCGCCATGCTTATTGTCGACACCGTCAAGGTATACGCGGGCCGACTTCGGCCAGACTTCTTGAGTCGGCTGCGTCTGGACGGTCTGACGCCGGATTCGATCATGAGCTCCGATGAATGGTGCCGAAAGGCGCGTGGCGGCCGACTCTCTTTTCCATCAGGTCACAGCGCGCTGAGCTTCGCGGCTTTTGTCCCACTCGTCTTTTATCTCCAGAACGTACTACGTTGCTTCGGGGGCGCCCCGTTCCCGTGCGGCACCGACCTCGCAACAGACGCAAGCGTCCACGAGAGCGCCGTGCAGGGCTCACCGACGTCAGCAACGCCACACTCGTCGTACGGCAGTCGGGCCAGTCGTCAGCGAGGAGGTCGAACAGGCCCGTCGGCGCCGATTTCCTCTGCGCCACCCTCTTCGCGACCTGCGCACACAGCTTCATCGAAGCGGCGAGCGCGTGAGGTCCTGGTGGATTACGCCAGCGGCCTCGCAGGGACGCTGTACGCCCGCTGTACGCTGGGTCTGGTACCGCTCATCCTACCTATCGCAGTGGCTATTTCACGCACTGTCGACTACAGACATAACTTTGACGATATCGTCGCAGGCTCGCTCATTGGTGTGGCGACGGCGCTTCTCGCAGTGCTGCTCAACTTTCGGTGCAATCCTGTGTGTGGGGGCTTAACGCCACGGCAGGCGTGACGATGAGAAGACGTTCGGCTGCTTGCTTACACGGAGCTCCCCGCGTCGTCCATGTGTTCCACACGCTTGCTTTTCTTTTTCTCTTGCACACAAGTACAAGTTTTTTCTTCTTTTGGGCTGCTCTCTTCCCACATATCTCTTTCCCTCTTCTTCCCACACTTGCTTTTTTTTTTTTGTTTTGTTCGTGTGTGTGTGTGTATGTGATGCCGACGAGACACAGACGTCACAAAGTTGAAAACAACGAAGTCGCCGACCAGCCTTCACGCGTGTCTTGTGCTTCTCTGACAACCCAAACCCAATCTCGTCGTTTTCGTGATGACGTCCTTTCTTCCTTTCTCTTCTCTTCTTGTCCTGCTCGCGCTCTTTGAAATCGAAATCACTCTCACCTTGTGGCGCGTCACTGAACTCCACCTTGTCTCCTTCTCCCGCCTTGACGTCTATGTGAACAGCTCGTTCGTTCTTTTTTTTTTCTGTTTTCGCTCCTTTGTGCATTTTCGCAACTCACTTCCCCCCCTCCTTGTCCCACACACTGTACATAATAATTTTCTCACATAAGCCGACCAGACCGTAGTAAGCGCTCTAAGACTCGCTTGTCTCTTTTTCCTTTTCCCCCTTTTCTTCTCCATGTCCAGCGGCGCATGTTTTCTGAAGCACTTCATCCTGTGGCGTGTCATTGACTACATTGTCATCATCGTTCTTGCCATCGTCGCCGCTGTTCTCGGTCACTTTGTACGTCCCCACTGCCGCGAGTTCTCATGGACAGATCCCACCATCTCCCACCCGCACCGACCTGATACGTTCCCCACGTACTCAGTCGTGCTGGCCGTCATTTTTGTGGCCATTGTCGCGTACGTGCCTGGTGAGCTGCTCACGCGATGGTATCGTGTGGCGGGCAGGATGAACATGGGCCTGCACCTCAACGGTTGGGTGCTGGCGCACGTCTACAGCATCCTCCTGGCGTTTGCTATAGTGAACTTGTCGAAGTTGTATGCTGGGCGACTGCGTCCCGACTTCATCGCGCGTCTTGAGCTGGAGGGCATCAACGCCACATCGTTCGCCTCCTTCACACACGAACAGATCTGTGATGCGGCGCGCGAAGGCCGCGTCTCATTCCCGAGTGGTCACGCCGGCACCATCTTTGCCGGCTTTGTCCCCCCGAGCTTGTATCTGCTGGGCCTCATGCGCACGTTCAAGCACACCACCTACTGGCGCGCGTGCGTCGCCTTTTTACCATTGATATTGCCGATCGCCGTGGCCGTGTCACGCACGGTTGATTACCACCACAACTTTGATGATGTCTTGACCGGTGCGCTGGTGGGGACGGCGTGCGGTGTCTTTTCGGTCGTGCTTACTTTTCGCCCAAGCCGCACGGGTGAGTGGACGCTGCGTCAGCATCCAGTGGACACAGCACGTAATAAAGGCGAGGACCCCAGCGACGGTGAAGAAGTAGAGATGACGCGTGAAAGAGCTGCCTGTGCGCCGTCGCTCACGCCGACATCACCTCCGCTTTCGCTCCACTCGCCGAAGCAGCGCGACGCCCTTTCCGGCTCGGCACAGGTTCAGGTTCGCGAGTACCCCACCGAGTGATCGACGTGACACCAGCGAGCGTGTACAGCAGGACATGTACCCCTTTGCTTGTTCGCGTGATCCTGCTTTCTTTTTTTCCCCCCTCCAGTGCGGCGATGGCGTGTTGTCCGTGAGCAGATCTTCGTCTCTCTTACGTCTGCCTCCAACGACGAGTTCGGTATTGTTACCATACCCGCAACGGCACAGTCGTCACCGTAGCCCTGTGGCTGTTCGCAGTGCCCTGCTTTCCGTTTAGCGCGTCTCTGCCCTTGCTTTTATCTTTTTTTTTTTGTTTTCTTGGCGGATGTGGAGGTGTCGCCTCTTTTTTTTTTCTTTCTTGTTCTCTTCAATGAAATCTACGTCCACCAATCTGTTAGGATATCGAACGGCTACGTGGGCATCAATGCACGGCACTATTTCAGTGCCGTGGTGCTCCCACTGCCATGACTCCCTTCCCCCTTTTTTTTTCTTCATGTATCGACGCGGAGAGCGGATGCGCCTGTCGTGCACCGATACACGGTTGGGCACATTGCTTTTACGCCATTCTCTTTTTCAATCGTGAACCTCTCAATTCATCTGCACCACTTTTCTTCCCTTTGAGAAGAGAGAGAGAGAAAAAAGAAAAAGAAAAAGAAAAAAAAAATATGACGATCAACCGATGCACGTGTGGAAAAACAAACAAACCACCGCGCGACAGCTGCGCGTGTCACCTGACAAGCACTGCACTCACTGTCCGGTCTACACAGACTTTATCTGCTGAACGGCCACGTGCGCGTCAAGGTCGCTGAGCGGGTGCGTCGAGAGAGAGGGTGACAAAGTGACCTGCCGCTGTCTGTGTTGCCCGCCGTCGTGAGGTGACACCGCAACCCGCGAACACATCTTCGCACGTCCGCACACGTACTTGACATCACATGCCAACCCGACGTTCCACAACTTTGGCCATCGTCTGAAGAGCGAAGAAAAAGAAAAGAGAAGACCATCAGACAAGCGTGTTCCCACCTAGCATCACTCACTTAGACCTCATGTCGTTTCGCCTTAGCGTCGCGCTCTGCGCTGCGTCGCACCGCGCGGTCGTGCGAGTGCCGTGTACGCGTGTTGGCGCGCTCTGTACGTCGACCCGCGGCTTCATTCAGGGTGGCCCGCCCCCACAGAAGGAAGATAAGAACAAGATGAGACAAATGATGGAGCCCGACACGAAAGAGTACGAAGATCGGTATCAGGCCCGTCTACGCGAGGTACGTGAGTACTACGCGACGGAGGAGCCTGACAAACCCGCACCTCTGCCGGAGAACACGTTCGTGAAGGGGCAGTTCGGCATGCGCCGCCGTATCCATCGCGGGTTGAAAGACCGCCCTCAGTACGATGCAGACCGTCTTGAAGAAGCGATGGCGGAGGGTGTGAATGCGTACCGTAAATAGAGTGCGCGTGCTGTTGTGTGTGAGTGTGTGTCCATGTGCCTGTTACGAGTAGTCATCGAAAGACTGCGTCGTCATTTTTTTTTTCTCTCTGTCATGCTGCGTCAACAAACTACGCGAATAAGACTCGGTGAAGTCCGATCACGTCACACACGTACATAGCGCAACCCGCGCACGACGCGCGAGCACACACACGTGCAGCGGGACCCTGTGCTCTGAGAGCCTTTCCCCTCCACACCTCTCCCTCGTCCTGCTGATCTTTCGCGAGCTCTGCAGGATGTATGAACTGTCACGATGAACGCATTTCATTTCTCGTCTCCCTCCTTCTGCTCGTCTTGCCTTGAATCTGTTTCCGTGCTCTTACAAGCACGGTTGAGCGCCACAAACAAACAAAAAAGAGAGAGAGAGAGAGAGACAAAAAAAAGGGAGAAGTGTGCTGGCACGCCTGCCTGCATTCTGTCATTTTCTCTGTTAACCATCTCTAGTTCATATTGTAGTTTTTTTTTCTTTTTTTGACGTACGGTTCTAGCTTCACCTTTTTGTGTAGTAGCCGCATCTCCTAGTCCATATTCAACCCACTCATATCCACACACGGAGGTACGGCATTTGTGTCGAATTCTTTTTTTCTGTGCTGCCCGAGCCCCTGCCTCCACACTCTCAACCCCCTTTTTTTTTGTTAGTATCATGTTCCGGTTTTCGGCGCGCCGTCTGAGTGGTGGGCATGGTGACCTTTTCCCCACGACCAAGGCCGCCGCGCACCTCACCCCGGAGTGGGTCATGAGTCGCGAGGTGCCGCACGCACCTGGAAAAGGCAAGTGCTACGTGTCCATCACGGAGCCGCGCAAATACAACAAGTTCCAGCTCAACGCACCGGAGTGTCATTACACAGCTGTTGTGGACACCACGGCGGAGAAGATGCCGCACCACTGTCAGACGGAGCGCCCGAGTAAGACGGCTATGGCGGCGGTGGCTGAGGGCGTCAAGAACGCTTTGGACCACCACCACCACAAGACAAACGATAATGAGATGGCACGTGCGAACATCGCGGCAAAGATCGCCAGTGAGCGTCTAGCGAAGGAGCGCACTTTCGTTGGCACCTACCCCCACGCCGATAAACCAGGCTACGAAAAGATTTACGATTTCTGGCCAGTACACGACTACATGTCCGATCGCATGAACGCCCACCGGAAGATGCGCAACGATAATCCCAAAGGGTGGACCCACGAGCACTTGCCTTGGCAGCCAGAGCTCCCTCCGCCACCGCCACCAGCGGCGAAGAAGTAGCTTCATTGATCTTTACGCCGCCTTTTTCTCGTTCTCTCAACCTCTTGTCAGTGAGCGATGTGTGTCAGCGTGTCTGTGTGTGTGTGTGTCGTGTTATAGCGAAGCGACTGCCACAAGAGAATGCACGTTACGCTTCGCTTTCTGTTTTCTCTTTGTTTGTCTAACTCATGCGTGACGTCGTGTTGCACAACGTCTGCTCTCTTTGCTCCCTTTTCTTTTTTTTGCTGACGTATCTTTTTTTCTTTCTTTTTTAGCAGTAGCCGCACCGCGCACCATCAACGAGGAAGGTCGCGCATGCCTAGAGATGAACAAGACACGAAAACAAAAGAAGAGAACAAAAAGTCAAAGAACAAACGAGAACACTCCTGTGTAGTGGAGATGAGAACCCATGTGCGTGTATCGCGGAGACTCGCTGGGAGGAGTTTGGGTGAGGGAGCGCGCTGACAACTCTTTTTGACAGCCATCGACTGCTCATCTCTCCTTTTCTCTTTTTTTTTGTTTCGCGCTTTCCGCACGCTTCCCTTCTGACATGCTCGCAGGGGACGGGGTAGGTGCTCTACAGGAGCGCGGTGGAAACGAGCTCTCGTCGTCACCGTTCCTTGAGCGCGACGTATTCTGTTTTTGCCCTTTCGCCCCTCTCCTATCTTCTTCGTGTTCGTCAAGCAGTACGGCACTCACCAGCAACATCAGACCTTCCATTTCACCCTCTCTCCTCCAACCCCCTTTAGCGCTCTTGTTGTCGTTTCTCTTTTATCAATCACCGCACAGCCGTGGTCTACAACTCTCCCTGGTCCCTCGCTACGTACATGTACACGCCTCCTTGTAATTGTAGCACATTGCCGCTGTAATTTCTTTTCTCACTCGCTCGCCCGCTGTCTCTCTCTGTTTTTTTTTTTTTTTAAGTTCTCTTCTTCTGTTTCGATTTTCACGCGTGCGCGACGCGTCCGTGACCATGGCGCACCTCCCTCGCGGATATCTACGACGCGTGTGGAACCTCTCCACGCTCAGCCTTGTCGTCCTTGTTGTGCAGAACAGTCTTCTCGCTGTCATGACGCGACTCTCTCGCAAGGACGTGCGGCGCGAGGACTCCTACCACTCCTCGACCTTGGTACTTAATCAGGAGATTGTGAAGATGATAGCGTGCTTGCTCTTATTCTGGGGCGAGGTCCCGGAAAAGCTGGTGGTTCCCGTGAGTGAGCTGGCACCAGGGGTGACGGAAACCGCAGTTGTTGTTCTCACAACAACCAAAGACAAAGATGATGACCACGAGGAGGTGACGGCAGCCGCTGGTACGAGTCCCTTTTTAGGGCCTGGGCAGGTGCATGCCAAAGGTGGCCGCCACACCACGCAGCGCGATGCGAATCTCCCGGGTACCACTGCCGTACCTATATCGTCCCCGGTCGCGGCGACTGCCACGCCACCGAGACGGCCGCCGCGCGCCCCTGCGACGCGCCGGGTGCGGGGATACATGGAGTACTTCCGTTTGACCATCCTTACCAGGGATACCATGCTGCTGTTGGTTCCGGCCGCCCTCTTCACATTCCAGAACTTTGCTGTGTTTGTCTCACTGACCTACCTTGACGCCGTCAACTACCAAATTTGGTCGCAATCCAAGCTCCTTACCGCAGCGCTCTTCTCGGTGTGGATGCTGCATCGTCGACTCGCATGGGGGCAGTGGATGTGCTTGGTACTCCTTGTGGTCGGTGTGCTCGTCACGCAGCTGGGTGGAAGCGTGATATCTCTCACCTCTACCTCCAACACAGTGGTGGCTAATCAGAGCGCGGTGAGCGCACACGCTCTTTCGTCCCTGACGACAACGACGACCAGCACACGGGCAGCGACGGTGCCAGCAGGGGGCCCGCAGCGGCCTGGGACCACACCGCCGACACACGCGCGTCTGCTCGGTGCGCACGAGCAAAAGCTAATTGGGATTATCTCCTGCGTACTCTCCGGTATCTCCTCGAGCTTCGCCGGCGTGTACTTTGAGAAGGTCGTCAAGACCACCGCACCGAGCCTGGCAGTGCGCAACATTCAACTCTCCCTCTTTGGAATTCCACTCGCGGTGCTGACCATGCTCTGCCTGGATGTTCTGCCAAACTATCGCAGACAGTCCTTGTGTGTGCAGACGCCCCTTTGCTTCAATATTTTTGTTCCGTGCACCGTGGACGGCGCCGCTCCGCCGTCTTCACCCCTGGCCGGCATCGGCGAGTGCCCAGTCCGCCCGTTTTATTTCTGGCAGCGCTATGATGTGTGGCTGACGTGGGGTCTCGTCGGCATCCACGCACTAGGCGGACTGCTTGTGGCGCTGGTGGTCAAATACGCAGATAACATTGTAAAGGGGTTTGCAACAGGCATCTCCATCATCGTCAGTGGCTTGTTGTCCTCTGTAATCTGGGGCTACGTCCCGAGCTCTGCTTTCTTCGTTGGCTCTGCTATCATTACGCTCGCCACGGTGCTCTTCCACAAACTAGAACCGAAACGCGCGGCGAAGTGAGGTGTCGGTGAGCGGCTAGGTCAGGCAGTGTCCAGCCCCGTGTCCAGCTCGCTGTGGACTCTACCCTTTCCTCATTCACTCCCCTCGAACGCACAGCGCGGGTTTTTTTTTTTTTTGTGTGTGTGTACTGTCCACAACAAGATGGCTCTTTGCACTCTGACACCCCATCTCAACAAAAATGGAGACGCACCCCCAAAATAATAATAATAGTATCCATAATGGACGAAGAACGTGACACACTTGATTGGATTTTCCCACCAGAGCACGAAGGGATGTGAAGGCGTGTGAGCGATATCAAGCGATTTTGAATTCGCTCATCACTGTAGAAGCCTGACATGAGAACCCGCGTGACGGGCGGTATCTCTGTCTGATCTTCATTATGCTTACCGTTCTCTAGGATATCGCTTTTTGAGTGCTCATGACGCGTTTCGTCCCTTCTTCTCTTTTTGTGTGTTCGCCATCAATAGCCATATGACTGGTTGTCCCCCTACTCTCTCCCTCTCTCTTCTCGGCCAATCTTCCGTTTCTGTCTTTCCGTACGAGGACGCACGGTTTCACTCCGCCGATCCCATCCGTGCGCAAGTGGACGCACGGGCCGTCCTCTCCTCTCCTCTCCTGTCCCTCACCATCGCAGGGACATACCATTTTTTTAAACTTTCTTTTCTTTTGTATTCTTGACTCACACTAGAGCTTGTTGTGTCGTATAGACTGACACACACACACACACACAGACACACACAGACACAGACATTTTATCCGCGTTGTACAACTCATTGTTTTCCTTCTCCCTCCCTCTCTCTCGCTCCTCTCATTTGTTTCCCTCGCTTCTGGAACTTGTTTAGAACGCGTCCCACTGACCTGTCGCGTCTCGTCTTCTCCCACCTTTCTTCTTGGTTGAAGCGTCATGAACGGGAAGGACGTGCCTAGTGCCAAGGAAGTTGTGGCCGCCTCGAGGGCCATGTCAGGGCCGCGTGTCGACAGCGGCGATGACGCTGTGACTGACGCGTGCGAACGACTTCACAGGGTCATGGCATCCATTGACCGCAACCTTACCCTCTCGCCATCGATGGCCACAACACTCGATGTAAGAGCCCCCGTCGTGGCGGCCACCGCGACGCCTGCGAGCTCTTCGCTCACACCACCAAGTGCGTTGGCCTCCCGCAGTTCCTCAACGGCCAGTCTCAACAAAAACCCCAACCTGGAGAGTA
Source organism: Wallacemonas rigidus (assembly GCA_030849045.1). Taxonomy (NCBI): domain Eukaryota; phylum Euglenozoa; class Kinetoplastea; order Trypanosomatida; family Trypanosomatidae; genus Wallacemonas; species Wallacemonas rigidus. The sequence continues at coordinate 10,782 of JASAOL010000541.1, forward strand.
GTCGGAGCAGCTCTAGCAGTGCTCCGCTGACCGCTGCTCCGCCGTCAGAGGTACATCGGCGTGCACCGGGGCGTGTCACGCCGTCCGGCGCTCATTCAGTGGCGCCGCCGCCTCTGCCTGCGATGCCGAGCAGGGCATCGGCGCAGCTGCCCGATACGTCCGCGCTGTTGGAGCGATGGCTACGCCAAGACTCACAGCTGGGTCACTCCCCGCTGGCTCAGGCGCCGCGACCGGCTCTCGCGCAGACCTCCACCGCCGCCCACGCCGAAACGGCCACGCACGCGAGAGAGGTCGGTGACAGCACGGTGGAGGACTCGTTGCTGTTGGAGAAGGTAGTGGATCGCACCACGTATACACAGCACGGAGATGTTGCACACTTACCACTATCGACATCGCCGACGGCCAAAGCAGCCACTGCGGCGACCACTGGCCTATTCTCACCGTCGGCGGAGGCGCTGTGGTCATCGGCGCTGTCCTCGGTCCAGCCTGCCCGCCAGGCGCCGTCGGTACCAGGGAACCAAGCGGTGCGATACGCGCCTGTGCCCGTGCAGTCAATTGACAATGGCGCGGATGGCGTGACGAGAACGCACGGCACCTCGGAGCGTCCCCACTCACGGCCGACGACTTCGTGGATGCCTACGACTGGTGTTGATCGCCCAAGCGCGCTAAACGCTGCTCAGCCGCTGTCCGGGCCGTTTCATGAGCACACCAACATGTCGACAACAGACACGCCGGCCTCGCGCTCAACGTGGCTTCCGTCATCTTTGCTGACGTATCTCGGCGATGAATCAGAGCTGCGCGATCGGCCCAGCCGGGTAGCTCCACCTCCACTGGTGACCCGTTGGACCGCCGGCCCGATGACCGCTCACAACGACGTGAGGGCCGATGTAATGCACACATCTGAGGTGGGATTGCCTAGTGCCGCGGCTTTACACGCCGTGAACGACACGGGCATGGAGGCGGAGTCGGACCGACTGTTTTCTGTGCTAAGCGCCCGCTACGCGCCTGAGGGGAACCGCACGTCTGCGTCCGACGGCACAAGCGCGGCTCAACCCCCGTCGCGCGACGTCCCTCACGCTTCACACGACAACGCGCCGAGCGCGGCGAAGAAAACGGCACCTCTCATGTCGACTGCTGCGGGAGACGCACACGTCGCTGGTGATGGCGTCGTTCGCAGTCCCCCGCGGCCGCCAATGCCGTGCAACTCACAAACACAAACCGATTCGGAATCCACTGTGGTCTCTTCGTGCGCGGAAGATGAGATGAATCAAGGGCGTGCCCCAAACTCACTCTTAGATGTGCTGCACAGTCGGTTTCACGCGCAGGCTTCGTCCCTTCTGGGTGATGGCAGCACAAGCCGCAGCGCACCGTGGACCAGGTCGCCGCGCCGTACGACCTCATCGTACGCTCGTGATTTGTCCGGCATGCACTCCACGCTGCTTGTTCAACAGACACGAGCTGCCACGGGAGGCGAAGACGCGGAGGAGAGTCCTAACGAGACGGCCATGCGACAGACCTTGATGGAAGAACGGATACGTCGCACCCGTCGTAACGGTAGCGGCGACGGTGGGGCGGCAGGGCGTGGTGTTCGCGACTGTGGGCTTTCTGGTACGGGTGGTGTCCCTGGGCGTGTCGTGCGCTCACCACGGTCCGCGACCCCACGGCGCCTTTCCGACGCCGATGACGCCGTTGCGCTGTACCGCGCTCAGTGTGAGGCGGTCGCGGCTGAGGAGAACAGCTACCTGAGTGCCCTGCTCGCCCGCTATGAGGACGCCCTACGCGCCTCATCCCAGGCTTCGCGAAAGGCAGAGGATCGCACTGCCGATGGAGGCGACCACGGCGACGCGGCGGTCATGAGCGGCCGTGTATGTTTGCCCTCGCCGCTGCCGTATGAGGCCGCCGACGTGCAGCGCCGTGTGGCGCACCTCCGGCGACTCACCCAAATGTCGGCGGAGTCACCTCGGGGCTCCGGCACCCACCTGACAGACCCGAAGGCACTGCCCAACCGCGCATGTGCCACAGGGACGGCAGATGCCTCGCTGGCAGACGCCGTCGGCGCGCGAACAGGAAAACAGTGTGACACACCCCGCAGGGATAGCGTCCCACCGCTGCCTCCACCGCGATCCCAAAGTGCGGGATCCGTGCCCCGCTCAGGGACGGCAGACGACGGCGCAGTACTTGAGATACCCACCCCGACGCGTGAGCAACTCGCTTCGACGTCTCCCGACAAGCGCGGCTGGACGACCGGCACCGACGACGGCGACAACCCACTGAGCATCGAGCGCGAGCGGACGCCCGAGCGCATGGCCACGTCTCCACGCGCGTCTGTCGGTACCGGATGCCAAAGTGAGCAGCGACCTCACTCTCCAACAATGAGCGATGTGGACGAACACACACAGTGTCCACCTCCGCCTCGACCTGCGCGACGCGCACCCCGTGAGCCACCGGGTAGTCTCGCCAGCCAAGGTGAGGCGACGTCTGCTGCTGTGTACACGCCGGCGCAAACGCCTGTGTCTGTTGCTGGCGAGCGTCTGCACGTCTCGCCTGAGCGCCGCCGCACGCGTCGGCATCATCAGTCGCACCGTCGGCGCCATCACCGTCACGGCGGCGTCGGCAGCCGCGACCACGTACGCACCTCTTCCTCGTCCTGGTCGTCATCGTTGTCGTCTTTCGCAGACTCCTCCTCACCTGTGTCCTCGCTTTCCCCTTTGTCTCCGTACGAGTCCTTGGCGGCCGCACAGGAGGAGGCCGCGCGTGTGGTCCGCAGGCGAGTCGGACAACTCGTCTCCGGCGGCCACGGACCTTTGGCCACCGCCTCACCTGGACAGCCATCAGGCGAACCGAATCACGAGGCGGTGTCTGATCTTTCACGCGTCCCATCGGCCAGTACGGCGCGGCGAACACCACGCGTGTCCACTGCGGCAGCTTCGTCGTTGGGGTCGTCCGTTCGGCGTCGAGCACCTGATCGCGACGGGGCACGCACCGTGGACCGCGATCGCCGAGCACGCAGTGCGTTTGAACGGTCTGTACACGTCCTTCAGTCGCGTGGTGTACAGGTCACTGTGCAGCTGGCCGAGTCGCGCGTGCCGGCGCTTGCGCAGCTCTCGCAGGATCGTACAGAGCTTCTCTTCGTTCTCCACAAGCACACCGCCAAGGTCACGCGCTCGCCGTCTCGGCAAGCGTCGCTGAGCCACAACGCGACGTCTGTGCGACCGGCACCTCGTCACCCCGAGCGGGACGACGGGCGAGTGGCCCCGCAACCGCGTCCTCGACCACAAACAGTGTCCCCTGCTGGCGCCAGACAGGCGTCTTCGAAGCCGCTGGATATCGACGGCGCGCACGTGCGGCGTGGTGGTCTCATGCTAAACACTGCCGCTGCGTCTCAGCGCTTTACGACACCGCTGAAGGGCGCACCCGCTTCACCACAGCGCGTACCGGTGCCGTCTGCTCCCCAGCCACCGCTCGCACCGGGCGTGAAGAAGAAGATACTTATGCGCGTTGTGCGCGCGGACGACGGCACGGCGCAGCTCATCCCCGCGCTCGGCCCTTCACCGCCTGCCGTCGTCTCTGCCTCGAGCACCACCGCTCCGAGCGCTGTCCATTCCCCCAGCGTGATGTCACAACGAACGGCGGCGTACCACGTGGATCCGTCCACGACAGCCTCCCACTCCGGCATGTCAGTGAGGTCCGCCGTGGAGGGCAGTGAAGGACGCGACGAGAGCGAGCAGACGACCGTGCGGGTCCGCGAGCGCCATCACCTTCCATTGCGGCACGCGCGTCTTTTGTTACCTGGGCACGTGTTAGGCTCCGAGACGGACCTGCGCCGTGCCGGACCAGGAGGCTTTGAGGATGTCCATGGTCTTCTCTGTGGCCCCGCGGCCTGTGAGGTGCTCAGACGGTACCGCTGCACACTGTTCGCTGACCTTGCGCACACTGGTCTGGCCTCGTATCGCCTGTTCCTTGTCATCCCAGAGTTTCGGCGCATTGACGTCCCTGAGAATGCCGTGCTGCTCGTCATTGACTGCCGCACACGCATCGATTGGATTCGCCTGGTGCTCACACTTCAAGGCATCGTATGCGGTGCACCGTACCTCTCTTACGGTCGCGCGCTTTGGCTTCTGGCTGCCCGCCGTTGTCAGTACGCGCACGCGCTGAAAGGCCTCAATCCGTTCGATATGCACGCCCGATTCACCATAACAGCGCGACACGGACAGACACCAACACGGACGTCCAGCGCCGGTGCTCGAGGCCGCACTTCCCAAGTCGGCGCGGGAGAAAAACGGCGACCGCGCGGAGGGACGGGTGCCCACGCTGCAGGGAACTCTCCCGTCGCGTCGAGGCCATTGCGCACGTTAACACCGCGCCCGGTAGCCACCGCGGCCAACGCGTCGCTACCGCAGCGCCCGGCTCAAGCGGCGGTGCCCCCGCCCACCTCACTACTGTACCGCACCACGCTGGCCCCGCAGACGCCCTCGTCACAGCCGTCGCCATCCGTCACGCCCGCCGTCGGCTCAGAGGAGCATCCTGGACGGACGGCACCAACGGGGGTGGTTTCGCTGGGCCGCAGCCAGCGCGCCTTGTCTCTGCACTCGCTTCGGCGTTTCTTCGCGCGCTCATTTCAACGCCACCACGCGGCTACACCAGAGCCGAGCGAGAAGGCTCGCGGCCCTGACACCTCTTCACATACCCGCTGATCCGCGCCTCCGTGAAACTGCAAGCACCAACAAACAAGAAAAAGGAACATGAAAAAGATGTTAGCTGAAACGCGCGTGTACCTTGCGTTGCTGTGTACTAGCGACCTTCTATCCAAAACGGCATGAAACCGAGAAAAAAAAAAAAAAAAGAAACGTCGGAAGACATTGCACGAGCGTGAAGTCTCAGCAAGAGCACGCGGCCACGTCCCTACTCTGTGTGTGTGTGTGCAGTGGCTGCGGTGTCAAACACGTTTCGTGTTGTTACTTCTCTTGGTGTGTCCTCACCGTGCGAACGGCACAGCATTTACGCATACACATCAAATACCCGAGAAGGGCCCCACCATGTACAGAGCGATGCGTCACAGCCACACTCCAACCGCCCCTCTTCCCCTCTTCTCCTCTTCCCCTCTCTTGCTGTTCCTTATGCCTCGCTGTTTTCCCTCACCTATGTCACCCACCAGTACTCGAGGCACAACCCGTCCTTCTTCCTTTCTTTGGTTTCGACCTTTTTTCTTGGCTGGCGTCTGTCTTGGGACTGAGGATCACTTAAGTACACTTAGTGCCTCCGCTGGATCCCTCTCCCTTCTTTTTTTCTTTTGATTGTCGGCGTCGCTTGTTGTTTCCGTTCTGCTGTCGATCCAGACGAACACTTCTCCTCGGTGGTTGCGACGCGACGACCACGTTCGTCTCGAGCGTCTCAGAGCCCACGACGTGTACGGAAGCGAAGGAAGTCAGACAAGTGAAGTGGCTTGTTCCCTCTCCACCTTGCCTATCCCCCCCGCTTTGACCGTTTTTTTTTTTCGAATTGGCGCACACACACACAGACACACACACAGACACACAGACACACACGCACACGAACACGCACACGCACGGGCTCACTCTGTCATCCACACAGTGGTGTAGACACCGCTAGATACAAAATTGCTCCCCTCCTCCCCTCTCCCTCGTCGCTCTGCTCTACTCTGCCGTCCAGTCTTTCCGCCGTGCCGTGTGCAGCTGACTCCCCCCCTTCCGATGCAGTCGTCCTCTTCTGATCAGCTCTCCCGCGAGGCGCTCTTGTCTGGTGGGATGGCGACACCATTCACCAGTCTCGAGGAGCTGTCACAGCTCGCCGTCGTCGCCCTTACCTCACCCGAGAAGAGTGAGCGTGACATGGCTGCCTACCGCCTCTCCTTTCTCAGCTCGTACGATAATTGGGACCGCACCAAGTCGCTACTACCTCTGTGCGTGAACAATTACTTGCGTTTCCTCATCTGTAAGGCCATGCTCTTCATTGTGAGCAATGAGATTGGCCCACCGGAGCGGACAGAGATGCAGCGCTACGTTCTGGCGTACCTGCAGGAGCGCCGTCAGAGCGGCGAGGTCCTGCCCCTGTACGTGAAGAACGAGCTGTTCACGATCTACGCCTCTGCCTTGTACAACAACTGGAAGATGTCCATCATGTCCTCGCAGAGCAGCGAGGCCCTCGACGGCTCCGAAACGGCTGGCCCGATCATCGCCACACTACAGCAGTACCTTTCCCCTGAGGAGCTGCTCGGCTGTGTGCTTGAGATCATCACGTACTTCGCACAGCAGGGAAGCAAGCTTACCATCACGTCTATCCGCGCCAGCTTCGCACGCAATGTGCTACCCTACATGTTCGACGTTGGCGCCAACATGCTCAACATCGTGCCCGCGAAGGCGCTGGAGGTCTGCACATCCGCGCTGGAATGCGCGCCGGAGACGTCCCCGCCGCTCCTGACGGTGCGTGTTGTTTCCGAGCCGGACATCACTCTCACCCGGTGGGAGCTGTGGGCGGCGACACTGCCCAACGTGGTCCAGTACTGCCAGCAAACGCTCCTTCAAGACCCCGATGGCGAGTTGGCGTCGCTCTGTGTGCGGCTTCTGCGCGACTGTTCGGCCGTGACGTGCGCTCAGGAGCAGTTCTTCCACGTCCGCGACGCTCTGGCCGAGCAGATCTTGTTCTGTGCTGAAAGCGCGCTGCTCCGCTGCCAGCAGGAGCCGCATCGGACAGAGCTGTTGCAGCTCGCGTGCGCGCTGCTGACGAACACGTTCGAGCGACACAACGAGGCTGTACTTCACTACTTCAGTACCCGCCCGGACGCTCTCACAGCATGGGGGCAGGCGACCAAGGCCATTGTAGATCGATTTGCGGAGGACGAGCAGGAGCTGCGCATCGCGCTCATGCATCTGGTCTTCCTCATGGCGGAGCGCCTGCTGCCGCGTGAACGCGGACGGCAAAGCGAGCGGATGGAGATGGCGTACAGCCGACTTGACGATGCGTTTGAGCAGAGCCTTTATGATTCCCTGCCCCCCTTGGTGCAGCAGGAGCCGTCCCTCTCAGTGGAGGTGGGTGCCATACCGTCCACGGCGTCCGTCGGCCCTCTGGGCTCCACCACGGCCACCCGAGCTCTACAGAGCATGGTCGTCTCCATCTTCATGACGTACTTCAACACTGTCGTTGACAAGGCGCACCTTCGCGAGGACTCGCTGGAGCTGCGCACGGATAGCGGGCTGATGCTTCACAATGAAAAGACTCTCCTTCCGCTCTCTGAGCTGCTCTTCTGCGATCGCCTCAACTTGGTACCGATATTGGTTGACCGCCTCAGCGTGACTATGCAGCAATATCAACGGTGTGTGCGGGCGCGAGAACAGGGGGCACTTGCTGCCGAGGGTGGTGCGATGGCGGAAGCCGCGCGAGCCATCCTCGAGGAGCTGCTGCTTTCCTTGGCGGTGGAGAACATGGATAGCATCTTCAACGTCGACCAGGGCTCTGCGCCGCTTTTTCTCATGCACGTCTGCCTGTCCCGCTTGTCTGTCATCATCTCCATCTTTGCGATTGCCATGGTCAATGGCACGGTGCGCGATCAGGATGCGAAGGTGTTCACCCTGATCGGCCAGTTTGCCATGAGTTTCTTGACGGAGGACGACGCCTTGGCCGACACGCTGTTGCAGTGTCTCTCTCTCGTTGACGGGAAGGACGGTAGCGGGCTGCCCTCGATGAAGCGCGGCATCCACCTCGGCGTTCTGCGTTCGCTCTTCTTCTTCTGTGGCTGCGTATATGACTCTGAGTTTTCGCGTCGCGTGGAGTTCTACGACATCGCCCTGCGCCTGCTGCGCTTTGTGTGCCTCTACCACAGCGCCGAAACGTGTCTCATGGTGGATGCCAATGTGCTCTTGCTGCGCACCGTTACGCAGGGCATCAGCGGCACCTCTTTTCTCGCGACGGATCAGCTCATGGATATTATCGAGGCGGTGAAGGAAGACGCGGTCGCCGTGTTGCGTTTCAACGCCGGCGAGCCGCTTTCGCGCGACCAGGAGACCGCGCGCGAGGGGTTCCTGACGGCCTTCACCGCCATGGTGGAGACACGATACTACGCTGGCTACCCCATCAGTGATGTCGTCGCACACCTCGTTGACCGCGCCTTGTCGAGCGAGCGGCTGTTCGCGGACGCACAACGCACACTGCGGGACTTTGTTGCCATTACCAGGGGCTGCCACCAGCCCGATACGTTCCAGATGATGCTGCTCGGCGTCATGCAGCACAAGCAGGCCTTGATGGAGGTCATCCGCAACGCGCCGGCGTGTGGGCCGACGATCATTTCTTGGTTTGGTGTCGTCTCTGTCGCCGCGGAGCGTTTGCTTGACGATAATCCGGTGAGCGCGCTGCAGTGGGAGCTGGCGAGCTTCACCCTCCAAACGCTGTGCCTCTACTACGGCTATCTGTCTTTGCCGACAGGCGACGACGGACTCCGTGATGGCTTGCACACACCAGGCACGCGACGGAGCCCCGCGCTGGCAGGGAGCGACACGCCGGTATCGCAAACGATGGCGAACAGCAACAGCCACAGCGGTGGTGGTGGTGGGAAGCCTACCATTGCACGCTTCTTCCGCTTTGCCCGCGACACGGTGGAGCCTGCTGTGATGTACGACACAGCGGATGTCCTCCACAGCTTGTGCAGTGCGGCGTGGTGTAATGTCGGCGTTCTTTTGTACTACGAACGACCCACGGTGGAGCGATTCTTCTGCGGATCGGTGGAGCTGCTCACATCGGTGTCACCCGCGCTTCTCATGGCAACGGAGTCGGGTCGGAACCGCGTTTTTCGCGCTATTCTGTCTGCAATCAGTCTTGAAGGCGCGACGTTTGACCAGATAAATCTCTTGTTCATGCGCCAGCGGCAGTGGGAGAGGCTGCTGGACCATTTGACGCGGTGCCTATCGTACGCCTATCTGCCCATCCTCGTGCAGCTCATTTACCTGATCGCACAGAACAATCGTGTGCGACGAAGTGTGGTGCCCGACTACACGTCCATCAGTGCCTGCGCTCTCAGCGATGCATTCCGAGAAGTTGTCATTCTACTCAGCGTCGCGCCGAATTTGGAGGTGCGAGACGTCGTCACGTGCTTTGGTGCACTCCGTGAGTGTTTTCAGCAGGCACCAGAACAGTGTACGGCGACTATGGAGCAGCTACTCGACTACTGCTCCGCCTACCACCGCGTGCGCCTGCGCAAGGTGCTGCGTCTTTTGACAGACAACACACCGCACATGGTGGAGAACTATCTGTCTGTCTTTGGGCCATCGAGTAAAGTCCCTGTCCTGTCCGCCTGGTAATCGACGCCAAGCGTGACGGCACAGACACCGGTGTCTGTGTGTCTGCGTGTCTGCGGGCGCGCGCAGATGAGCACATTCGCTCTAGCCTCTCTGCCGCGTGCCGTCAAACGATGTTCTTTCCCCGGTGTTGTCCCTTCGCGTGCGTACGGATCGCTACGTCAGAAGAGTTGAATGGTGTGTTTTTTCCTTTCGTGTCTCGGCTTCAGGGCCGGAGAAGACGGAAAAAGGAAGAAACAAAAAAGATCAGTGGAGCTCCGGATGTCTGTTGCTTTGTGGATCCCATCTTCGTTTTGGTGGCTCCATCGTATGTGCCCGCACCTAGATGTCCGCGCATCGCTCGCCAACACATTGTTATGCTGTGCATGGGCTCTTGCCCATAAAGCTATTTCCCTCTCTTCGTCCCCGCAACGCGGAAAGAAGGAGCTAAACAGAGGCTGACAGCACTCTCGTCACGCCAATCCAAAGAAACATTTTATCCCTGTCCGCACGCAGTGAACCCCACAAACGTAGAGATAGAGTACAGAGGCGGCTTCCTTGACAGTAAGAGAGGCCGACAGCGAGAGAGAGAGAGAGAGCTAGACGAGCCCGCCCGAGTGTTGATGAACGTGGTGGAGCGCGACTTCGAAATCCGCGAAACGCAGAGACACAGTCACAAGCGAGGCGGCCCGCAAACCTCGGGTGGCTCTTGCCACGCACTTCTCGTCGCGCCGTTTCCATGGCACTCGAACACAAAAAAGAAAAAAAGAAAAAGAAGAAAGCTCTCGGCCATTGAAGTCAATGAGACGATATCCAATGCACGACCCTATCTCCTCTCACACCGACTAGCTTCCCCCCTTCTCTTGTCTTCCTCTCATTGTCCTGTCGTTTCTCTTGCCGTGCTCACTCATGCCTCGCCACCCAGCCTTCACCTTGTCGACAATTCACTCGTTTTTCTTCTTCCTCCTGATATAGATCTATTTTGTTTTTGTATTTGTAATGAGCGGGAAACCGACAACGGACCCCCCGCGGAGCTCGCGTAAAGGTCCCATCCGTTTCAAGTGCTTCTTGCGTAACACGATCCTCGACGTGATGCGGAGTCGAGGATGGATCGAAACGAGCAGCGAGGTGGACTGGGACTACTCCTGGGCAGATGTGTCGTGGATTCGCGAGAACTACGATCACGTTAGGCTTGACGATCACCAACGGCTAAACCACTTCCGCAATCACTACGAGCTAACCCGCAAAGATGTCATGGTGAAGAACTTCAAACGAATGAAGAAGGCGGTCGAGAAGGACGGAGACCCTGAGGAGGCCAAGTACTGGAACTTCTTCCCTGTCACCTTCTCACTCCCTCAGGACTACGGCCTCTTCGAGCAAGAGTTTCGCCGTCAGCCCAACGCGGTTTGGATCATGAAGCCGCCCGCAAAGGCCCAAGGGAAAGGTATCTTCCTTTTCGCCAAGCTCTCGCAGGTCTCAGAGTGGCGTAAGGAGTTTAAGCAACGGGGCGGCACCTACTCCTCCACGAGCGCCAACACGAGCAATCCGTACGCGGTAGACACCGTGGAGCCCTACCTCGCACAACGCTACATCTCACGGCCGCACCTCGTCGGTGGAAAAAAGTACGACCTGCGTATTTATGTGCTGGTTCAGAGCTACAATCCACTCGTGGTGTGGCTGCACCGGACCGGATTCGCACGCTTCTGCCATCACCGCTTCTCGCTCGACGACATCGACAACACGTTTATCCATGTGACGAACGTGGCTGTACAGAAGACGAATCCGAAGTATTCGGTCATGTCCGGTTGTAAGTTTGGCATTCGCAATCTGCGCACCATCATCACAGCGACGCACGGCAAGGAGCGCGCGGATCGCCTGTTCAGTGACATCCAGCAGATGATCATGCGCACCCTCTTTGCGGTACAGAAGGTTATCATCCATGACAAGCACTGCACGGAGCTGTACGGCTACGATGTGATGATCGACGACGAGCTGAACCCGTGGCTTATTGAGACGAACGCCTCTCCGTCTTTGACCGCCGAGACGCCCGCTGACTACCACCTCAAGTTCAATGTGCTCGAGGACATGTTCAATGTGATTGATATGGAGCACCGTCGCACCGGAGAGGAGACGCGCATCGGTGGTTTCGACCTCATTTGGAGCAACGGCCCTGTCAATGGCGATGAGAACGCGCGTGCTGGCCATCCTGTGTCCTTTCTCGGATGTGTCAATGAGTGTGAGATTCCTCTCGCACAGATGCGGATGCCACCGAGGTTGCAGAACCATGACAGTAGCGAGCGTCTCTTGACGTAAGTTTGGAAACGTCCACCAAAACACACACACACACACACACACACACACACACACACACACACGCGGCCGACAGCAACAGAGAGCTACCTTCCTCTTCCCTCAACGCCGCGTGTGCGGATGCGTGTACTTTGCTTTGTGTGCTGCTTGTTGGACATGTGAACTATACACTTCTCACGCCTCACCGCGTTTTTGTCTTTTTGTTGTTGAATCGCGTCGGCTGATTGAAACGGGTGGCGAGACGGGCGATGATCATCAAATGTATAGGACCCCCTTTTGCACCAGTTTCTCCATTTTATCTGTTTTGCTCTGCTCCCATTCCCTCCCAATCCTTTCACATTACGTTTCTGAAAAAAAAAAAATCAAAAAAAAAAAACTGTTTCTCTCTTGGTGCTGAGGGCACTCTCGTGAATCGACACGCCGCCTAGACGTCAGAAAGGAAAGCGCACACTGTGCTCGGCGCGTCAAATACCGTGCCGCTTTCGGTGGCCACAGTATCTCGCAAAACGAAAGCGTGAACCTGTTTCTTTTGATCTTGAGCCGGCCGGCCATTCTTCATCAGTACATCCGGCTGCTACGTTTCTCACTTTTTTCTTTTTTTGTTGCTTCATTCTCTCCGTGCGTGCGCTCTCTGCACTAGGCGGCTGTTTGTACTGCAGAGGCCTCGCGTCATTGACTTCCATTCTCTCAACCTCGTCACCGCCGCTCTCCTTTCGACCAACAACATCATCATCTTTTTCTTTTGTGTGTGTGTGTGGTTAGTAGCCGCCTCTTTTCCGCTCTAGAGCGACTCCTTGCAAAAAAAAAAAAAAAGGTACGAGGCGAAAAACGAAACGACGGGAGACGCGCACAGACACCATCATGTTGTGGCGAACACTCTCACTTGTCATGATGTATGCCGTGGCCTGCGTGCTGCTAGGCCACCTAATCATTACTCCTGTTGACGCGACAGCGAGCGGTGAGACGAATGTCTGGGGTGTTATTGTGTCGTCATCGAGGTACCTCTTCAACTACCGCCACACGGCCAATGCCCTCACCATGTACTACCTGATGCGTCAGCACGGCGTCGACGACGATCACCTTCTGCTCTTCTTAGCTGACAGCTTCGCGTGCGACCCGCGCAACGCATACCCGGCTGAGGTCAAGAGCTTCACACTTGGCGGGGGCGAGGAGCCGAATTTGTACGGCTGCTCTGCGCAGGTCGACTACTCCGGCGACGATGTCGATGTCGCACGGTTTCTGCAGGTGCTCCAGGGCCGCTACGACGACAGCACGCCGCCGACCCGGCGTCTGGAGAGCGATGCGAATACAAATCTTGTTATCTACCTCGCCGGCCACGCCGCCAAGTCGTTCTTCAAGTTTCAGGACTCTGAGTTCCTCAGCTCGACGGACCTGTCAGAGACCTTCACGATGATGTATACGCAGCGGCGATACAAGCGGATCCTCTTTTTTCTAGACACGTGTCACGCCATCTCCATGTGTGAACACATCCGCGCGCCGAACATCGTCTGTATGGCCGCTGCCAACGCGGATGAGGAGAGCTACTCGGTGGGATCGAATGACGACATCGGCGTCGCACTATCGTCGATCTGGATGGCGGAGATCATGGCGCTCCTTGACAACACGAACTGCAGCGCGCCCGTCTCGGAAGAGCCGGTCTTGCACGGCTCCCTCTACAATCTCCTAAACGGCAAGGAGCGGTCGCGGCTGCCGCTTCAGACGTTCGCGAAGCCCGTGCTCCAGAACGCCGTGAATGATCCGACGTCAGCCAAGACGTGGCGCGTTTCCGACTTTCTGTGCCATCCGCAAGATCAGATCAAGCAGGTGCCCTTGCGTGACGATTTGCTGTAGTATGCACGCGCACTGTACTGGCGCGCTGTTCTCTGCGTTTTCGTGATTGTCGCACACTGCCAACGTGAGCGACTCAACAGGTACAAGAAAAAAAAAAAAGAAAAATACAAACGAAAACCAACTTGTACCTGTGACACGGATCGCAGTCACGAAACAAATATTTTGCGAAACTCGCGGGTGACAGACGAAAGCGCATGACCTGTCGCACCTCTCTCTCTCTCGATGGCCTCGACCAATCAACACCGTGGCTTTTATTCCACGTCAAGCGAAATTAAGAAGACCACAGCGCAAAGCGAATTATCAGCGATACTCGCCTGAACAAACGGAACGCGTTGTGCCTCTTTTCTCTCTCTTAACGTGCGGCGAGGACATGCGCACATATCATACGCACAAGAACCATTCGACTTACTGTCTCTCTCTCTCTCTCTCGCTCCCTTGTCGTCATCTACTTTGAAGAAAAACATCTTAATTCTCATCTTCATTTGTTGGCGTCCGTGTCACAAGAGTCACCTGTTCCAAACGAGGACACCACTGCCACTGTCGTGTACAATGCGCACACTTGGCTCTCGCTATGTTGTACTCAACGCCGGCAAGGCGTGCGTGGCCGCATCCAGCACCTCACCACGCGCTGTCCCCACTGCCACCATCACGTGCACACGTCTGTGCAGCTCGGCGGCTTCGTCGTCTGGCGCGGCGGCGACGGACGGTCTGGGGATCGCGCCGAAGAAGCCGCGGCGCCGCATTGTCCCCACGCTGGACGCCTCGGAGATGATCAAGAGTGTGCCGACAGAGCCCGGCGCACACGCGGAGCTCTCCACCGCGGAGCTCGAGCGCAAACTGGAAGAGATGTCACGCCTCAATCCAAAGCAGCTCGAGGAGGTGATGAAGAAGTTCGACGCCCAAGAGGACGCCAGCAGCCGCGTGCTGGAGGAGGACTCACTGTATCAGATGGACGTCTCGCTCAAGACCCGCAGCCAAGGCGCGGTGCGTGTGTTCTGGAAGGATGTGGATGTGCAGGCCATGGAGGACTACCCAGGCTGGTACTGTGTGACGGTGGACGGTCGCAAAGTCAAAGCCTTCGAATCGTCCCAGGTTCTGGCCGTGCCCAGTGAGGCCATGGCGTACTGCTGTGCGCGTGAGTACGCTGAGCAGACCGGCTACGTGAACAAGCTGCTCATGCCTCTCTCCGACCTGTGCAGCGGGTCCCTGCACGTTGCCCCGCAGATGATCCCACCGCGCATCGACTACCTCATGTCTTTTTACCAGAACGACAACCTCTACTTCCGCTCGGCCGGCATCGCCGCGGCCCAGGATGACATGATCAAGCCCATCGCGGACTGGTTCGAGAGCGTCTTCCATCAGAAGGTGCCTCGCGTGGTGGGCATTGCCCATCCCAACATCTCTCCCGAGTCCACCGCACACGTGCGTGACGCGCTGCTCGCCATGTCTATGAACCCCTACCAGATCGTCGCGCTCTGCGTGACCGCCCAGTACACGAGCAGCCTCCTGCTGCCGCTCGCTCTCTTCCACGGTGTCGTCGACTTACCGACAGCACTCAAAATCAACCGCGCAGAGGAGTACCACAACGTGGAGCAGGCAGGCCTCGTCGAGGGCTACCATGATATTCGCGAGGCCGACGTCGTGACGAAGATTTGTGCGTGTGCGACGGCCTGGCAGCTGATGAAGGACGTCCCTCTGTCGAAGTGCCTCGAGGTGCCTCGCGTGTCCTCCATGGAGGAGGTCGAGGCCGTCTGATCGCTTACCTGTTCAGACTCTGCTGTGCGTGTCATCACAGATATCGTTGTCATTGGGTATCTTTCGTTTTAAAAAAGAAAAAAAACAAAGCAGGTGTGACGACGCACAGAAAAAAAGAAGACGACGTATCTCTCCGAGGAGCCAGACGGGCTCCTGTCTCTCTCTCTCTCTATTTCTTCCATGTCCGTTACTGTGCTTTCTCTAAATGCGTATTGGCTCACCTCATTGCCATGAGCAAAACGAAAAAAAAAAAAACCACTGTCACACAACGTCTCGACGACGGCCCTCTCCCCCACCCCCTCCCTGGACCTGCGCGTGCTTCATGCAGGCGAAGGACGTTCACGCTCCCGCCAGCGGTCCCCAACGGTGCCTCGGAGCGTGGTATCTGCTGTCTCTCTCCCGTTTGGTTTGATGTGTTGCGCATGTCGGCGCTACGCACCAGACCCTAGACGCGATGGACAAAAGCCAACCGTCCGCGGTTGTGTGGCTGCCTTTGCGAGAAACGTGTCTCCTCAAGGCACACCACACACCATCACACACACTCTGACAGATACACAACGTCATCCACTCCGCTGGTACCCTACGGTGCATCGCCACGTGACACGAAAATCACACCGCAGTTGGCTCCCCGCTCCCCCCCCTCCTGCCCTTCTCTCTGTCTGTTTCGCAGCGCACCCCGCTGAGCCGCCTCATTTCTTCACGGCAGCACCCTCCACCTCCTCACACACACACACACAGTCACGTTGTGGCTGCAGGTCGGTAAATACGTTTAACATACGCTGATGCCCACTGGGCGAAGCAACTCCCGCGCTACGGTGCCGTACGCAGGCCAGCGTCAACAACCTGTCGCTGTGCATACACGCGTTCCACCGCGTGCGTCTGCGTCGCGCGCTTTGCAATCACGTCAATACGGTGACATCATAGACTCGGATGAAGTCCACCCAGAAATCGAGGCGCTTGGGAAGGCGGCGCGTCGGGTGATTCAAGAAAACCTGCAGGCGACCACCGAGGCACAGGTGATCATGGGTGTGAAGCGTTTCGGGCCGTCCAAAGCTTCCAGAAAAATCCTCAATAAAGAGAACGAGGCTGCGAAATTGGCAATGGAGACGGGCCTCTATGTCGTGTGGCGGTTGATGGAGGCGCCGGCGCTGAGTGGTGCGACCAACGACTTCTGCGCTCGCATCGGCTATGCTCATCACTGCTTTTGTCAGCACACGCTCGCGGCGCATGCGAGGCCTGCGAAATCAGGACGCGGTGCCAAGGCCGGCGCGATGCACTGCGAGGTCGATGGCTGCGGCTGCCCCTGCTTTCGCTACATCCCCAACACACCCGAAGAGATTGGTGAGGGCTGGTTGTCACGACGTGCGCAGTGGGACCCGACACAGTGGTCTCCCAAGTGCCGCTGCGGACACGGGAGCAAGGTACACGAGCCCTCGCGACGTGCACCGTGCCGCAGCTGCGGTTGCGCAGGCTATATCAGCCAGTTCTTGTGCGTTGTCTGCGATAGACCGATGGAGGCTCACGAGACGGTCGTGGAGAGCGAGGCTGTGCGTCAGGCCGCGGGGCTGCCGGTGCGAGAAGCATTCTTCCCGCTTGCCGGTATCGATTGGGACGTGCGAGAATGTGTGCTCGATGACCCCACGGGTGGCGGTGTGCTGTCGCCACCGGTGCAGAGGGCAGCCATCGGTGCCAAGACAGACACGCACGCGCTGCCGTCCACCGCCACGCCGCTGCCGATGGATGTTGTGCCGTACTGCCATCACTGCGGAACGGTTTTCCGGAGCGTCACGAGCAAATTTTGCCACAAGTGCGGCCAGGCGCGCTCTCTTGCATGACAAGACATGTACATACGAAATCTGCCTCGGTACGTATCCTCGTGCCAATTATTTTTCTTTTCATTTTTGTTGGTGTTGTGTGCTTCGTCTTGTTTCCCTCTCTCTCTCTTTATAGAGCTCATCAACTCTCAAGTCTCACTGTTTTTGGTTTGACACGTGTCTTCCGGAGTCCCTCCGCACACGTGCCATGAACCGTGGCGAGAGCCCTCTCCCATGTTACCTCGCTGCTTTTCATCGTCTCTTGTTCTTCCTCACCCTCTCAATGTTCCTTCCTTAGGTTCCCTCAAGTGGGCTCTCTCGCTCTTCTTTTTGTTTCGTTGTCTTGTTCTACTAGGAAACGAAGCGGAGAATAGCAGCCTCCGCCTCTCACGTGCTCCCTCCTCGGCGTTACTTCCGTCCCACGCGTTTCTGTTGACAAGCAATGTTCTCTAGTCGGCTGTTGCTGAACGCAGGACTGCGGCGAGGTCTGCCCGGTCGTCTGCACGGCGCCATGGGACCTCGGGCGGGCGTGAACGAGCTCGGCATGATCGCGGCGGCCGGTGCGGCGGCGCTCAACCTACAGGCACGCTTCGCCAGCAATAAGAATCCCTACACCGTCCTCGGCATCAAGCAGGGTGCGGACAAGAAGGCCATCAAGAAGGCATATCGTGTTCTCGCGCGAAAGCACCACCCAGACGCGCCCGGTGGCAGTCATGATAAGTTCATGGAGATTCAAGAAGCGTACGAGCAGGTGAAGAGCGGTGTGTGGATCAAGAAGGGCGGCGATGAGAGCGGAGACGGCGCTGGTGGCGGTGGCGATGGCGGCAACCGTAACCGCTACAGTGGTTTCCGCTATACGACCCGCACACACCAGAATTCCAAGGTCAGCTATGACGAGTTCTACACAGAGATGCACACAGGCAAGGTTAAGCGGGATCCCTTCGGCGACGATGAGGAGGCCGCGGAGAGCCGTGATCGCCACGATCCCCGCAAAAATCCATTCGCCCTGCAGGAGGCGGCTTTTCAGGCGTGGTCACGCTTCATTTTTATGTGGTGCTGCGTGTTCATCAGCTGCCGCATGACGCTGTTCTTTTTATTTCCGCCCAAGTGGGAGAAACCTCAGCGGAAGATGCCTCTGCGTGAGGTGCGGAAGAAGCCCCTGCCGCCGAAGCCGCTGTCACAACCCGTTGAAGATGCCGTGCGCGTTTAGGCTGAGTCTTTTTATTCATTGAAAATATCTTAGGCGTTGTGCTTGCGGCATCACACGCTCACGGTTTGGTGTCTTACGTTCCTGGGCGTTGCACGCGATCTTCTGTTCACATACTTATTCATCTCTTCTGGCCTTACACTTGTTGTTGCTGTTGGTTGTTTGACGCTTCGTTCCGCCAAAACTCCACCGCCCCCCCCCCTCCCCCACCGCACAACACAGCAGGGGTGAGGTGTGATGAAGTCAAACGACGAATGTGGCTCCGGCGTCACGGTGAAGTGGCTGGCTGTTGTTTCCGATTTGTTGTTCTCTCCTTCTCGCGACATCCCCCCCGCTATCGGTCTGCGTTAGACCGCGTATGCGGTCGTGTGGTGGCGCGTGCGAAATGATGTGCTCTGATGTTGATTTCACCTAGCTTAATGCGTAACCTTTCTTGTAACCCCGTCAATGCACCACTACATGTATCCATGAGCTGTGTTCACGCACGCGACACAACCTCGCGTATCACTACGAGGTATCGTGCCGTCCAGACCTTGCGACGACCCGCGTGCAGGTCGAATGAGAGAGGAACCATGGCACTCTTCAGGGATCGTTCACACCCACACATCGAGCACGTGCTGGTGTGCCGCTGCGCGCGTCCTTAAGAGACAAATCGGCGAAAGGTGTGTGCGTGTGTATTGAAGTGAGGTCTGTGCGGTATGGCTCTGCACAGGTCTGCTCCGCGCGTCTCTTCTCGCTGTGAGCACGGAACCACGTGAGTGCTTGCGAGCACCGGCTCTTCTCTCTACGACCCCCAGCGGCGTCTATGACGGCCAAGACCTCTGCACATTTTCTCGCCACCTCTTCCACCTTTTACCCGCCCTTCTGGCGTGCATATATTTCGTCAACCGAGTTTTCCCGTACGTGAGTGGAAGCGCTCTCCCTTTGCTTTTTTTTTTCCCCTATATCTTGCGGGAACGTTAGTTGGCGCTGTCTTCAGCCATGAAGCGCTGCCCAGTCGTACTCGCAGCGGACTTCAAGCAGAAGTCACGCTGGTCTTCTGTTTGGCCGAACATGCATTATGGCGCCATGTACCTCAACTACAGCGTCGGCCGTCAGATGCCCATGAAAGGCGTCAACTGGGTGACGCGTGACTCGAATCGCTTGACCAACTTCCGTGAGCGCTACGGCTCTGTGATTGCCGACCTCGACGAGAAGCGTAACGAGGAGGAACTTCAGATTCCCATGTCCGATATCCGGTGGAATGACCACCGCCGTGTATACTGGAAGTGCAGCTTCTGTGGCGCCTCGTACCGCAAGAACGTGTCCGTGCGCATCAAGTACCACGCTGGCTGTAATATGTGCAAGGCACGCCACCCGTCCGAGGTACTGAAAGAGCAGCTCGCGCCTGTCGCACCGCTGTCGAAAGAAAACCCGAAGCTCGCGGCACAACTCAACCCGGAGAATGAAAAGAGCGCCAATATCGCGACGTTAGGCCCCACAAGTAAGTTCCAGGCAGAGTGGAAGTGCCGGTCCTGTGGGGAGTGCTACCGTGAATCGATCCGCAGTCGCACCGGTCGCATCGAGGCTGGCCAATGTGCGCTGCACCCTCAGATCAAAGAATGGTCGGCGTACTGCCCCAACTGCCGCTGGAAGGCCAATCTCACACAAGTAGGGGCAGCCGCGCTGAAGAGCGGCCAGTATTTGGGCCTCGAGTCCGCCGAAGCCTCCGCGCAGGATGAGGGTGGGAAGAGCACGAGCCTCAAAGCCCTTCCTCGTCGTCGACGCCTCGTTGTGTGAAAACAAAAGAAGAACGAGAGAACAAGTGAACCCCCCCCCCACACACACCTCCAAGAGGGAAGCCACTTGCTGTGGAGGTGTGTGGAACCGCGTTTCTTGTTCTCGCCGCTCGTCTTCTTCACGGCTGTGCTGGTCTCTGTGTTTGGTGGTTTATGTGTGGTGACAGGGCAGACAGTGGCTTCTCTCCTTGTCTAGCCGCGTGTTGTGTATGTCGTGTTACTGCACGGCGTCAAGCAAAGAAGAAACGCGAAAGATGTAGACGCACTCAAGAATGAGGGAGACAGAGTTTTTTTTTTCCGCCCCTCCCGCCCTCCCCCCTTCCCCCTTCCCGTTGCCCATGTCGGTAGATATCGCGACGGTTCCTTGTGCGTCTCTTGCGGCGCGTGTCTGTGAGTTGGGCAGAGGTGAACGGGAATGCCGTCCACGACACACGCACACAGCGCCGTACGGACGCACAGTCAGAGATGGAGAGGTGGAGAGAATGCAGGGGGATGCGTGTGCGTCACCTCTCCATGCTACCGCACGTTTCTCATCGCAGTGTATCAGCCCGTGGCGAGTAAGGCACCAATGCGATGAGGGACACTTCTGTGCGTGTATCTGCTGACCCTTTTCCATATGATGTGCTACTCCTCTCCGTCCTCTTTGTTCCTCCGTCTCTACCCCATCACTTCTGCTGCTTTTTTTTTTCTTTTTAAATCTTGGAAGCGGTCAGCCGTGGTTGAACGTGAAAGAGTAGTTAGGCAAGAGAGAAGGCGAAATAAACAAAAAACAAACCAGCCATGTCGAATCGGTACTTGCAAGTGTCGTTCCGTCGTTGTGGACTCTGCGAAAACATCCAGAAGGCTGCGGTCGGGTACAAACCTATCCCCAACCCCATTCTCTTCAACTCCGACGATCACTGCCGGAGCTTTCACAACGAGCAACGCCGGGCGAATGGCTTTGTCGGCATGCGCGTGACGGGCCGCTGCGATGGATGCAAGAGGGTCCATTCAAATTGGAAGGTAGTGAGTGCGGACGAATATCTTGATGCGACGTGTCAAACGACACCCGCGCAGTACGAAAACATGTTTTCGTAGTCCGCTAGGTGTGGCCTACTCGCACCGATACCGAAGCATCACGGGAGCTCTGAAAGAAGGAGCCAAAAGAAGAAGAGGAAGGTCACTTCACCTGGTCCCCTATATTTTTTTCGCCTTCGAATCCACTGTTTTGTTACGCACGCTGGCTCGGCCACTCCTCTCCCCTCCCCCCTCTCTCTTCCGCTGCGCTCAGCTCGCTCAGTGATATCCAGCGCGTGGTCGGTCGTGTTGCAGCTACTTGTGTTTCCATTGGCTGCGTTTGTTCATTTCCGTGAACATGTTTCTTATTCCCCGCCCCGTTGTTGGCGAGGATCGCTTCTGGTGTACCCACCCAAACAAGTATTGACCATGGAATGAGCTGACAGGCGCGCACTTCCCTCTTCTTCTCGTTCTGTGCGCTTTACCGCCCTTTCTCATCGATCGCTGATGTGCGTGATGTTGAAGTTGGTCTCCTGCTGAACGGTGAGGCCCAGGTGTGTGTGCCTTCACCCACCACATGTCAGCTGCCCTGCTCATTTTGGTGCCCCGTTTTGTCTGGAGACGTCAGCCACATTGAGGCAGTCGGCTCCCACACCCCACGCGCGCATGCGTACACGAGGTCGTTGCTAATCATCAGGGTCTTCACACACACACACACACACACACATGTACTCGGTGAGACCTCCATTCCTGTTCCTTTTCACGCGCTTCATCTCTCTCTCTCTCTTTTTTTTTTTGTCGTCTGCGGCTGGATCTGATCCATTTTTGCAATCGAGAAGTTCTCTTCCTCTTCCTCGAGAGAGTTTCGGCCGTCACGCAGCAAGGACAACAACCTTGGCAACGGGACAGTTCCTCCTTTTTCTCTGCACAAGCTTCCCCTCTCTCTCTCTCTCGCACGCACATACACACACGTACGTGCCCGCGCATTCACCATGACCATGGAGAGCCAGAGGCTAGCTGTCGCAGCGTCCTTTGCGGAACGCTACTACAACGCGATGGTGGAGTCCCCAAGCTCCCTTCCACTGTATTACGCACCCACCGCCGCTGCCAATCACCTCAACAACAAGGCGAAGGGCCACGCCGATGTCAGCAAGCTGCTCGCCACTACTCACACCAACAAGTCGTACGCTAGTGTGACGGTGGAGTCCCTCAGCGTCACCTGCACGACGACGGGCAACATTGTGGCCGCCGTGACTGGCTCTCTGAGCACGAAGGGCGAGAACGCGGCCGCGCAGCGCTTCACCCACGAAGTCGAGCTCCGCGAAACGCACCCCCAGTGCTACCTCATTGTGCGCGACGTCTTCCGCCACGTGAAGGCGGCGGCTGTGAACCAGCAAACAGTCAACTGGGCCTCGGCCACCCCGCTGATGTTCGCCTCCACGAATCAGGTGCAGGAGGCGGCGATGGAGCCGCTGCAGCAGCCGGCGTCGACAGCCGAGACGCACGCCGCCGCCGCCGCCTCGAGCACGGCGTCACACAATTCGCACAAGTCGCCGGCGAAAGCACACGCTGACCCCGCGGCCGCGGCACCGGCAAAACCTGCTGAGCCGGCTGTGGACCTCAGCAAGCTCTCGTTCGCTGAGCGTCTGCGGTTAACCAAGGGACAGACGCCACAAGCTTCGGCCGCGCCGATTCGCGTATCCGACAAGGCAGCGGCGGCACAGACAACCACCACCGCCGCGGGCAGCTCTGCCACAGAGGGGAAGCCCGCCAAGAAGTCCGAGAAGAAGTCGGAGCACAAGAAGGAGGACGCTGCAGGCGCGAAGAAGCCGCACACGAAGGCCGCGGCTGCGCACAACGAAAAGCCCAAAGATGCAAAGAAGGACAAGGAGACCGGTGCGGCGGGGAAGCCAAAGAAGGCCCCTGCGTCGCGTGCGGCTCAGCCTCTTGTGTTCTATGACATTATCATCAAGGGGCTCCCCGATCAGGCGACCGAAGAGGAGGTGCGCGCCATGGTGAAGCCTGACGCCCGTGTTTCGAAGGTCAAGGTGGAATCGAAGGCCAGCCGCCGCGATCCGACCGATACCCGCACGTTTGCCTTCATTCAACTGGAGCGCGATGGTCTCACGGAGGATGTGAAGGTAGTCGTGGCTGCTATCATCGACCACGCGAAGCAGCACAACCTGCTTGGTGAGAAGGTGGTTATGGAGGAGGTGCACGAGCGCAAGGCGGTGCCCGCGGAGAAGCACTCAACACAGTCAACCAGCACACCCATTCCATCGTGACGCGGATGACTCTCACGTGCTCACTGAGTCCGCTGCAAGTCCCTCTGGGCCTCTCTCATTCGTGTTGTACATTGTGGATGGCTTCTGCGATCATTGTGGGAAGCAGTGAACACATTTTCCTCTTTTTGTTTTGTTTTGTCATGCCGCTAATGTTGGTATCATCCACCACCACTACTGCCAGCAACGGCGTGTGCGTGTGTGTGTGTGCGTGTGAATGATCTCCCCGTACGCTAAGGACCGCTCACGAAGACATTTGCGAGTAAAGGTCATACCCCTTAATTCAAGCTCTTTCTCTTTTTTTTAAGTGTGTGTCAATACTAACAGTCAGCCGTCACATCACCACACGAGAGGTCTCAAGTCTTTGAAGCTCTTACCCACACGGGAGATCCCAGATGCGCGACCTTCACGGGCTTCTAAAGAGCTCATTACTTGAGTGAAAACAACATGCGACACACGTCGGCACCGAATACTTTTGGAGGTGGCGCTGCTGTGGTCCCGCAGGTACGACGAGGCACTATCGTGTGCCCTCAAAGCGCCGCCCCCGGCACCCTTTTCACCTCACACGTGTGTAGTGCTCGCGTCCCTCATACAGAGCTTCCAGCGCAGAGTTGTCTCCCTGTGTGTGTCAACCCTCTTGGACTCCGCAGCTCTCTCATCTGCCTGCTTCAGTGCATTCTGAGCTCCCAGCGTACGACTGTGCGTATGTATCCACGTGCTGTGCCCCTCCTCTTCTACACTCGGTCCACTGTTTTTATTCTTCTCCTCACCTTTGTCCCTCGCGTTGATGCGTGCGTTGTTGGTGCTCTGTTTCCTCGTCGCTGCCGATCTCTCTTCAAGTACCCACTCCCTCGCTGTCGGGAAGTGTGCGAGTCTGGTACCCTCATCCCATCTACCATGACGCAGTTGCGCAGCATCGGCTTCACCGGCACCATCGCAAGCGGTAAGACCGCCCGCTGCCATCACCTTATCTACAAAGCCGTGAAGCGTCAATTGCCTAGCCTGACACTGAATAAAGCTGAGGTTCTCGCCCTGACCAGCGTCCATCACGGACTGCCGAATCGACGGAGCGTGACCGAATCGCAACTAAAGCTTTTAAAGGATCTAGCGGTGCCAGTGAATTACCTCAACGCGGACCTCGTCGCACACCACATCTACCGGCCGGGTACACCGTGCTACGATGCCCTCATCGCCCATTTTGGCACGCGCATCGTGACGGCCAGCACAAGCGCAGGCCCGACACGCGCCACCGTGACCTCTGGCCACCACGCGCCAATCGACAGGAAGGCGCTTGGCACCATCGTGTTCCGTGACCCTGACCAACTACAGGCCCTCAACCAGATTTGTTGGCCACACATTGCGGAGGCCATCACGGAAACATTCGCGGCCTGTCGTGAGGCCGCTCGCGCCGCACATAAACCCGCGCACCTCTTCGTGCTTGAAGCGGCGTTGCTTGTCGACATGCTCGCGATGGTGGAAGACTCGACCGTGTCATCGTCCTGGCCGACCGTCGTGCCCGTTCGCGAGGCCGTGACGGACGTATGGATGACGCGCTGCGATGGCGAAGTCGCGGTGAGGCGCGTCATGCAGCGCGATGGCCTCTCTGAGGCGGCGGCGAAGGCCCGTCTCGCCCGTCAGAAACAACCCGAAGAGACGGCACGCCTATTGAGCCATCTCGGCTTCACAGAGCCACGTCTACGCGTCTTTGACACGACGCACACAACACTCGCGGAGGGGCTCGGGGACATTGAGGCTGCGCTTGGTGCGTATTGGAAGCAATCAGTCGCTCCATTCGTTACCATGCCGTGATCATCTATACACACACATACACATACACACATACATGTACAACGACAAGAAGCGAAAAAAGGAAAATCGCATATGTCGAACAAGAACACAAAACAGAAACGTACCTCAACTGCACGGCTTCCGTTGTAGGCAGTCTTGTCGAACGGCGCGCTCATTTCATTGCCACACAGACGATCCTCTCTGCCCGCTTGTGCGGTCACCACGTGGAGGCCCTATGCGTTCCCTTCGCCTCCTCTTATCTCCATTCCCCTGCCTTCGCTTCTCTGCACTTCCTCGTGCCCTTCGTACGTTTGATCACCGTCCTTCCGCGAACTGACTTCTGGAACACAACGCTGAGAAACACGCAAACGGCCCATCGCACAGACCCGCCCGCATACCGACTGGTCTGTAACGAAACACATACCTCGTTCTACGCGCTGACTTGAGGCGAAATTGTTGTCCGCTGCCGAACACGCACACACCTTCCTCCACTTCCCCAACACACACACACACACAAATCGACAGAGTCGACTCATGGCTGACACACCACAGTCTACGCAGGCGGCGCTAGAGGCAGAGCTACAGCGACATGAACAGCGCATGGCCACACTTCAGCAGGAGGTGACCGCGCTGGAAGCTGTCCTGGCAGACCAGCAGCAGAGCTTCCACGAGCTTGTTGATCGTGTGGCCCAGCTGCGTGTGGCGCGTGCAGAGTACATGGCCGCTGTCGCGCAAGGTACGTTCAAGAAGCTACGCTTCAACACCGGCTGTGACGCCGCCGACCAGATGTTGTCTTTGCTTCAGGACAAGCTCGCCGCGGCACGTGCGACAGGTGGTGCGGACAGGCTCCTCACGAAGCTCGTGGATTCGGCCAGAGCCAGCGCCGCGCTCATCATGGCGGGACAGGCGCCAGGAGGGCAGGTGCCCTCCGCACCGGTACGCGTCACCAACCTCGCACTCATCACCCGACCGGATGTGCGTGGTGTGCGAACGTGGGCACGGAAACACATGAGCTCAAACCCGGCCTTCGCTGACAACGTCCACCGCTGCACACCGCCCTGGGAACCGTACCGCTACGATCACAGCGCCCGCGGGCTCGCCCTTGTGCCGGCGCTTCACGCCATCCCCTCAAAGACCTTCCACCGCCTCAACGTGTGTCTCTTGCCGGAGCGGAGCCTCCTGGAGCGGGCGGATGAACGGACGCTTGACATTTTCCGTTTCACGACCATTCTCAAAACCCACGAAAAGACGAGCGGCAGGCCACTCAGTGACTCCACAAGCGCAGCGGCCGCGATTCAGACACTCTCTGAGCGCTGGGTGCGTCGTTTTGTGGAACTCGTGCAGGAGAAGGTGCGCACAGCGGCGCCGTGGAACCAGCCGCAGACGGGCAACGACCCACTGGCGGGTGCCGTGGACATGCTCATCTACTCCATCGTGCCGCGCGTGGCGGTCAAGGCACTACAGAGCCCTCCCGGACACGAAGCCCACACACTGCTGCAGCTCGACGTGAGCTTCTCGACCCCACTGCATGTCTCCGCCGTTGATCCGCTTCTCGAACTCCTCTGGAAGCCCATGGAGCGCCAATACCTCGCCCAGACCGTTCTGTTGCCGATGGTGAAGGCCCTCGGGGAAGCCTTTGGCCAATCCGTGGACATTGCCCACTACGCAGAGGTTGGCCTCGCCGTGGTCTCCTCACTCTTCGCCATGGCACAAGCTCACAATCTCATCTCTGCTGACGACACACACTCCGGAGCCGCACCCACGGGTGCGGCTGACGCGGGTGCGCACGGCATCCGCGATCGTCTCTATCGTATTCTGCACACCCTCGCACTTGTCCAAAGTGCGGTGGATGTGGATATCGCCGTGCCTGCTGATCTTGTCGAGTCATCCCAATACGCAGCCACGGGTATATCGCTCCACCGTCAGGCCTCGCGCTGGCTGCAAGCACTTCTGCGGAACTTCACCAGCCCGACGCCGTACAAGGTGCCGCCGCTGAACGACCCGAGCACACTCGACGTAGCCATCAAGCTGCTTCGCGTTCCAACTGAGTTCCTGGAAATCCTCAATCGCACCTTCAGCAGCAACGAGCGCTTGCCGTCGAGCTCGCGCAACTCCATTCTCGACGTGGTCGTGACACCGCAGTCCAAGATCAGCCTTGGCCTGAAGTTATACTCGGAGCTCGTGGTGGAGCTGTACCGCCCGTTCAGCCGTGCCACCGGTCTCGTGATCGCCTCCGAGAACGGTGCGCAGGGCAAACCGAAGGCGCCCGCTGGCATCCCGGTCATTGACCTCGCTGCGGACACCGTCGCGGCAAACGAGGCTGTTGCCGCGCACGCTGCCACGTGGATGAAGAAGCTGCAGGACGCAGAGGCCACCGCCCCTCCAGCAGTACCCACTGGTGTATCCAGTGGCTTCTCGCGCCTGATGGAGGGCTGTGGCCAGAACGAGCTCCTCGCGCAGCTTCGTGACGAGGTCAGCGCGCTGTCACCTGCCGTCGCCATCGATGGCCACTACGCGAGCTACCTCGACGTCCTTCTTCCTTTCGGGCTCTCGCAAGCCACAGCGGCCGATAACCGCAAACCACTGCTTTATGTGCACATCTCCGCCCTTTGAGGTGTGGCACCACGGTCTGCTGTTGAGCCAACAACAACCCTTCCCTGGCGCTATCTGTTTTTTTTTCTTTCTTCTTTTTCGACGGTGAACGCGCGAGCCTTCCTAGCCACACCCACAACCACACCCACACAATGAATTCAATGGCCTCGCCAACGCGAAACGGTTGATAGAGTAGTTCGTACACCGCTGGTCGTGTCACCGCATTTATTCTTGCCGTTTCTTTTCTCTTTTTTTTTTTTTTCTCTCTCGTCTCGCCGCGAGCGGTTGTGCACTGGCTTTTGCCCTGTTGATGCACGCCTCCGCTCTGCTGTCCACTTTCGTTGCAGCACAGGCGGAGCGGCGGCTCCCAAGCCAGTCGTTTGACTCCCGTGCGACCACCTCTTGTTCTCTTGCGATCACTCCAACAAACATATCATCTGTTCTTCTCGTACCTCCGCGCCTTTTCTTTTTCTTCTACCACATGTTTTTCCGCGATCTCTGGCTCACTCACGACTGCCTCCACAGCTTCAACTTGATTTGAATTACAGAGACGAAGTATCGCCCGTTTGTTGACACGCCTACGATAGACCTGCGTGCCACTCTCGCTTTATTCGAACACCATCTCTTTTTTTTTTTTTCTCTATCTCTCTCTCTCTCGGTGTTGCTGTACCCCATCGTAGCCGCGCCGACTCCCACACACGTACGCAAAGACAGACTCACGTCTCACACGTTCTTAACGATCAAAAGTACGCAAAGCAGGAAGACATCGCGAAAATGTCTTTGAATGCGACAGACGCTGCCGATGACCGTAGTGCCAAGGAGATGGAGCAGTTCACGGTCGAGCGGATGGCGGGCCAGGGCACCTTCGGCACGGTGCAGCTCGGCAAGAATAAGAACACCGGCGCACCCGTGGCTATCAAGAAGGTCATTCAAGATCCGCGCTTCCGTAACCGCGAGCTGCAGATCATGCAGGACTTGGCGGTGCTTCACCACCCCAACATTATCCAGCTCGAGAGCTACTTTTACACCCGTGGCGAGCGCAACCGCAACGACATCTACCTGAACGTGGTTATGGAGTACATGCCCGACACACTGCACCGTTGCTGCCGCAGCTTCTACCGCCGCCAGTCAGTGCCGCCGCAGATCCTGATCAAATCCTTTATGTACCAGCTCCTGCGCAGCATCGCTTGCCTTCACATGAAATCCGTCAACGTCTGCCATCGCGATCTGAAGCCGCACAATGTGCTCGTGGATGAACAGAAGGGCACACTGAAGCTGTGTGACTTCGGCAGCGCAAAGAAGCTGTCGCCGTCGGAGCCAAACGTGGCGTACATCTGCTCCCGCTACTACCGCGCACCGGAGCTCATCTTCGGTAACCAGTACTACACGACGTCTGTCGACGTGTGGTCGGTTGGCTGCATCTTTGCGGAGATTATGCTGGGTGAGCCCATTTTCCGTGGCGAGAACAGCGCTGGTCAGCTCCACGAGATTGTCAACATCCTCGGTCGCCCCACGCGCGAGGAGCTCCTGAAGCTGAATCCCTCCCACGCCGACGTCGCGCTGCCCAACAGCCGTGGAAAGCAATGGTCGGATGTGTTCCGCCGTCCGCAGCCAAAGGAGGCGTACGACCTGCTGACTGGTCTCCTCCGCTACCTCCCAGAAGACCGCCTGCAGCCCTTCGAGGCGCTGTGCCACCCGTACTTTGATGAACTGCACGACTCCTCGGTCAAGCTGCCGGGCGGCAATGACCTGCCCTCGGACCTCTTCGCGTTCCTCCCCGCAGAGTTGGAGGCGATGACGCCTGCGCAGAAGGACAAACTGACGCGTTAACATGTTCATATCGTGTACTCCATGGAGCGAGAAATGCGTGCGTATGATGATGAGGGAGTAGAGCCAGGCAAATACTCCTCTTCTCCTGGGACGAAGGAACCGAAAACAAGAAGGTGAACACACAAAAAGTGAAACATCAGCAAACTGTCGTCGCACGCACGCACTCATTTGAACGACAACGACAACACCAAGGAATGAAGGGACGCCGAGGGTAGCAGTCAGCCACAAAGATGTTTTACCATCGAGTGCCATCAATGGACGGCGACGAGCGTGAGGGCGTGTGCGGCGCACGTGTGGGATGTCATGTTCCACTGTGTGTGTGTGTGTGTGTGTGTGTGTGTGTGATCGTCCCCGCAAAGCTATCAGTGCGCAGGGCAGACACGCACGCTTGCTTGCTGTGGCGTAACTACGCCACACCCCGTCCTATCGAGCTGCCCGGCCTCATTTTCTTTGTTTACCTCGACCACACCAACGGTTTTACGCGTGTTGACTGCCGTGCGGCTTCTAGTCCGAGGTACAGACATATCACCTCAACTCGCGTTGGTGATTTGTCTCGCCGAGCAGTGGTGTTTTTGTGAACATCTGTGGCAACGGGATACAGCGCGGGCTGGAGTAAAAGTGGTGACGCCGTTAAGCACATGCCTGTGCACATTTCTGACCAAGATGCATTGCCGACTCGCGAATCGTGTCTGTCTCGTACCCACTCGTTGTGCGCGCTCCGTGTCCGCTGTCATCAAAGTGACGACTGCCTTTCAGAGCGCTCGTTCGATTGGCGGTGCGTGTACTTGAAGTGGTGGCTCTACCCCTTTTTTCTCTCTCTTCCGTTCGTGTCGGTGCGCTGCCAGCTCGCTGTCTTTTCTTTCTTTTCCCGCTTTCTTCGTCCGGACATACAGCGCGATGACCGTCGTTTCTGTTCCTCCTTAGCACCACCACACTTTTTTTTTTTCGTCTACTTCTCAACTGCCCTTCTCCCAGTCTTGTTCCGTGCTTTCACTGCTTTTGTGAAGTTTTGTGAAGTTTTGTTTTGTTTTGTCTCTTCATTTGTTCTGGTGCACGCTTTTGTGAAAAGAATGTTATGTCAATGTACATTCTGGCGACTGCGATGAAGCTTTTGCGCGACGCTCTTGGCGTCATTTGTGTGCTTCCGTGTCATGGACGACTCTGCCGCTCACTAGCTAACTGTGTGTGTATGTGTGTGTGCGTGTCTTCTGTCGGTCGACTATCATTTCCTTCGCATTTCCCCTGATCGTTGCGGTGCACATGGTTACGGCGGTACCCGCGGATTCCGTCACCTCTGTCTGGGAATTACCGCTTCACACCGTGCGCGCTCGTGCACGTTGGAGCGAGCGCACCTGCTGGCGCCCCTCGGGAATGGCTATCAGCTATCATTGACGAGACATGGTATCTATCGAAACCAAAACCCCGCGCGAAATGTGGAATTTGAAGACGAGCGACGGCTAGAGACAAAAAGCTGACGTTGCGGTGATCCGTACCTCAACCTTTTCGCACACGCGCGTCATACGCGGGCTGGTATACGTCTAGGTGTGGGAGAGATCAGCGCACAGCGCGCACACTCACACTTGCGAATACACAAATACACAGAGCTATGTGGAGCGGTCAGTTTCTCAACAAAAGTGAACAGCAAAAAAAAAAAGAAGAAAAAAAGACTGAGTGAATGTTTGCATCAAGCTCATCATGCGCCTCACAGAGGTAAGGTCAATACAAGGAGAAGTCAATCAAAAGTGAGAATCGCATTTTCCAAATGAGAAGTATATAAAAAAGGCGATGGTGCGCTTCCCACCACCATACCCCTCTTCTAGACAAGGAGCCAAACAATCTTACATTCTTTTCTTTTTTTTTCTATTGTGGTGGCACCTCCAGGTTTGGTGATCTCTTTTTCTTTTTTTCTTTGTTGTGGATGCTTTTTCCCCCTCCCCGTACTTGATAGTTTTCTTGTTGTGACGGTTGCCGTACCATCTGGATCTTCAGGCTCGCACCTGTGGTGTGTTTTTTTTTTTTTCTTCGCGGTACCCCTTTTGTGCGTCTGAGGAGCTGATGGTCTTATTTGTGCATTTAATTATGCACGCTTGTTAACGGTTGACAAATAGAAACACAACAAATCAAAGGAACGGAAAGCCGAACCGTATTGGTGTCGACTCTCTCTCCTCGCCTTGTCCTGCGACACATCGCGTACCCGACAAAGTGGTACCTGACTCAGACACACCGCCGCATCGCACGCCCTCATTTCCGCCACACACGCGCCGCCGGCGCGCTGTGTAGACGACTGAGCGTATTGCCTCAACTCTCCTCCAGGTCTGAGTCGCGCCTGGGATCAGTCGATCGCCTCTTATGTCGCACAGAGAGGAGCTGACCCCGACTGCTGGTACGGTCACGGGCGAGACGTTGTCTGCGCAGTGAGGAGCTCTGATACTTTAGAGACTTGACCGTGGGAGGAGGGATGGCCACACATGAGCGTGTGCTCTCTCTCTTTCTCTCATTTCTCATTCGCGTCGATAGTGATTTGTGTGCTGTGCACACGATTAGGTATGTGTCCCTCTCGGCACGCGGTCAACATCTTCCTCTTCTCTCCCACGCACATGTACTTGTGCATCTGCTCGTTTTCGTGTTTTTTTTTTTACCGTTTCGACCGTTCCTTCACGTACTGGCAACGGTCGTCTTGGTTCATGCAGTCGCACATGTAACCTTCTTTTGTTGTACGCGTGCCTCCCTCCGCCGCATTTGAGATCATCATGTTCAACACAAACAGCGTTTCCTTGTTGACGGCGAGGCCGACACATCAGCGCCTACCGCAGTGAGGTGAACTCTACAATTCCCAGTACGACCCTAGCTTCTCGTCAGCGACGAGGCGCACCCATGTGAACAGTGCGTCCAGCTCTGCGCAGGTACCGCGAGTACCGGAGCGTGTCTCCGCCCAAGAGGAAGAAAAGAAGCGTAACGAGCCAGGCGGTCATCATCATCACCATCATCAACGGCCCGGTCAGGCAGCAGACAGCGCACATACCGGGTCGCGCTTCATGAAGGACGGGCTACACAACTTACAAACGTACTTCACCACCATCTTGGCACCGCGAGTCCCACAGGACGGTCGTGGCTACGACGCACAGCAGCGGGAATACGTGATGGAGACCCGGGCGTGTGTGCCTGTACCGAGGCAGTCGCAGACGCTGAACCGAAACCCAACGCCGATGTACACGTCCACCAACCCTATACTGGCGCCTACTTCGACTGACGGCGCCTCTCACGTACCATCTTCCGCCAACGCAGAAACGAGTGCCAACGCGACATCTGCACCTCCTCATCGTTACCCCCATCAGCCCACGTTGCGGGGATCTGCGTCGGCTACAGGCGCCACGGACTCAGCATTGTACAAGGGTGTAGCACCTGCTGTGCTCGTGCAGGCGGTTCGGCGGATGCTTGTACACATCATCTACCTCCCGCCTCTCTCTGCAGACGAGGAAACCGAAGCTCGGTTGGCGGAGCAGTCGTCACCGTCGCAGCACACGCCGCGTCAAGACAGGCGTGCGGCCGGTGGACAGCATGGTCCGCTGGATACGGTCTGCCGCGCACTCTGCGAGCAGTCCGCCCTCACTGCCGGCTGCCGTGTGCCGGTGGGCAGCATCTCTGCGGATACCCCGCTGGCGGCCCGCTACTTTATGTACGAAGAGAACGAGGAAGGTAACTTGACAGATGTGCAGATTGCCAACTTCCGAGGATGTAGCGTGTGCTTGAAAAGTGCAAACACGGAGAGGAGGTCGGTGAGCTCCCCTGTAAGCATCCCTGCCACCTCACTGGTATTCGCCGCTGGCTCCACCTGAAGGATACGTGCCCTAACTGCCGTCTGGTGATCAATACCGCCCTCCTGTCCTCACTCAAGATCAATCAGGACGTAGGAGTGCTCAACTTTTTCCCCAAGAACGCTTTTTCCGATTTCTACTGTTTTTCTCTTCCCCGTCCCCATTCTCATGGATGGTTTGTCATCGGGAGTGAAGTGTACGAGTCCAGCAGGGCCACTGCATCGGTCGGCGCAGTACAACGGCTCACACTCCATTTTATTCCGCCCCCCTTTCAACGTTGCGTGCGCGAAGGTGGAGGGTGAAGTAAAGCACCCTTTTCCCTTCTGGCTCCACCTCGCCCCTGCCGGTCTCTTTTTTTTTTTGGTTTGTTTTCCTTTTTGTTAAATCCCACTTGTACATTTCACGTTTTGTGCGGGGATTTCTCGTTCCCGGTGTGCTTGCGGCGCTTGGTTTTGTTTGCGGTCGCACTTCTCTCTCTCTCTTCTCTTACTCTCTCTTTTTTTTTTTTTAAATGTGTTTATTATTTCACTCGCGTACCTGTCTCGCCTGATTTTGTTTTCTTCGTTGGACTGGCTCTCGCCATCGTCTTGTCACACGGATGTCAACATCTTTTTGCGAGTGTGCAGGCACACAGAGAAGAGCGCGCGTGCCTGTGAGCCACAAGGATCTCATCGCTCACAGTCATGGCTGCACTGCGTCGTTCTCTCGCCTGCACGGACTTATCAGACCACGTGTGGTACTCTTCTTTTTTTTTTTTTTTCACCCTCAAATGTCAATGGCCCTCTTTTTATTTTTCGAAGCCAAGTCTCTTTTTTTATTCTTCTTCGTCTCCTCAGCTTTTCACTGAAGTCATATTACTGCTTCTCGTTTCCTTTTGCCCTTTTGCCCATTCTCTTCCGTTGTGTTACCACTTCCTACCTTTTTTTTATCTGTATACAGAGAGACGGTACAGTACACCCATGCACGCGCCGTCGGATCGTGTCGGGTCTGTCTCGACCACGGTATGTGAGATGCGAGAAGGAGACAATGAGCACACACGCCAGCGCATCGGACGGCGGCCATCGAAGGCACCATGATCCTTTGCTGTCACCGGCTCGCGATGGTACGCACGCAGGCGAAAATATAAAAACCTACACGATATCTTGCACACGGACGCTCTTCCATCTGCCAACAGCAGACCAGCTCTCATCATGTGAATCCTGTCACACTACGTATTCATTCCCCGCACCCACCCTTTCCGTTCGCTTCTCGTGTAACGCAACGCGTGTCTTACAAGTTCGTTCTTTTTTTTTTTGTTCTTGTTGTCTACGTCGTACCCGCGCCACCCCCGAGCTGCGCGTCCGTTCACGTCGTCGCCGTCGAGTACCAGACATGCAACGCCGCTGTGCGACTGCGTGTGTCGCCCTTGCCGGGACCGCACTCGCTGTTCCTCACCGTCACCTCACCGTCCGCACGGAGGATTTCTTCAGCAAGGAAGGCGTCAGTCACGCCCGCCGTGTGTCCTGGGCACCGCACACGACGGAGAAGAAGCAAGGCGTCTTTGCGAAGCTCGCTCGCTCCAACTTTAACGACCCTGTTCCCGAGAGCTTCAACGGTGAGCCGTATGCGGAGGAAGAGATCGAGGCGTACCGAGCTCATCATCGGCCGGACGTGTACATCTACCGCTATAACGTGTCCCCCACACACCTATCTCTGCGCGATTGACACATCTTTGGCGTCCGGCTTGCCGCATGTGCAGCGGTTGGCTTTTATTGTTGTTGTTTTCCTGGTTGTGAACGACGTCGTTGGTGCTGTGTCTGGTGTTGGTACCGAGCACGCGCCTGCGTGATGAAGGGAATTCGCAAAGAAAAAAAAAACAGAACTTCAGTCACTCCGGTGCGGGGCGAGAGACTGGTGGCCTCATCACAACTCTCCACCACGGTGTTCCTGTCAATTGGAAGTGTGCGCCGGCTATCACGCCTCGCGCTGCCACGTTTTGGGGGTGTCCGCTTGACGCCGTTGAAGGTGCAGGCTCGTCTGCATTCTTCTCTCCAGCCGACACTCACCTGATACACCTCGGCACGCGCGGTCCTCACGGACGGGTCTGCGCTTGTATACGCAATACCGGGCTCATGCGCGCTGGCGCCTTTCCGACTCTCTCGTTTCGTTCTCGTTCGCACACGTTTTGTGTCTTCATCTTGCTTTTCCCCTCCCCCCTCTCTATCTCTGCGAACTAAATCAGAACAGCATCTAAAGGAGAGAAAAACACTGGCCGCAGTGAAGAGGACGTAAAGTGGACGCGAGAACCATCACAGGACTCGTTCTCTCGCTCGTGTAGCTCCATATTGGATCACAGTGAGACATTGTGGGGACAGCGATCGCTGAACCACGCGAGGCATGCGGCGCCGTCTTTTCACCCACAGCCTCGTGTCATCCCTCCTGACCACCCAGTGCGCTCATGTGCATCCGTCGCGTGTCTGCCGCCAGGCGAATCGCCGTGCGCCACCGGGCGTGGATGAGCAGCCTCCGCGTCCTGGAGACGACACCGCCGTTGTGCCAGACGACTCCGATGCGTGGCTGAAATCGTACGTGGACAAGGCCGTGGCCTCGGGCCGGCAGACCCCCGAAGCGGCCGCGTATTTTGAAAGTATTTTGGACGATCAGCCCGAGTTCCGTCAGGGTCTGCAGGAGGCGCGACGTCTGCTGGGCGGGCAGAACCCCGAGCAGTTCACACAGTATCAACAGGGTCAATTCGCCGATCGCCTCGCGCAGTACATGAGTGGCATGGCGAGTCAGAAGCTCATGCGCGCCCACGCGGAGGAGACCAACACAAAGAAGCATACACAGGATGGGTCTCCCACGGGTGAGAACTATTGGTTCGAGGCGGGTAACACGCTCGCCTCTACGGCTGTGCCTGGATTTGTGAAGGACGAGATTTTGGAGGAGATGAAGCAGAACCGCTCTCCAGACAGCCCTGCCTTTGATCAGCCTCGTGAATCCGAGTTCTTGGCCTCGGATGACGTGGCGTACGCGCAGCATTTACGAGAAAAGAAGCGAACATTGTTGGACGGCACGGACTTTGCTCACTTGCCGCCACAGGGCTCTCGTTAAGCCGGCTGCGGACGTCGCGCTCGCTTGACTTGTGCGCGGTACGCCTGCTGCGCACGAGTAGTTGTTGTCACCTCATCGCTGAACACGAAGCAGTATGTATGCCTGCGTAAGAAAAGACGAAGTCGGGTGCACACCAAGGCATCTCGTGCTCAGACTGGAACGCGGAGAGACTCAGGGGTGTGGCTGGGTCCCTGGCTCTCTATCATCTACTCGCTCAGTCTCGCTTGTATGTCCCGTCCTATTTTCAAGAACGTCTCAAGGCGCAGTAGACGATGCCCGCGTGCGCCGCGGCACCCGTTCGCCAGCCCGAACGCGAGTGTGCACCTGTTTTATCTTTCGCGATCGTCCTCGCTATACCCTCCCGCGCTGCCTACCTACCTACCTACCTTATCTCTCTCTCTCTTCCTCTGTGCACCGTGACTGTGCTGTCCCACGGCCTTTTGTTTTCTCGCTCCATCCCAGTGCGGCAGCCTTTTTATCTGCGGTCTACGTGTGTGCGTGAAGAGCCGATGCCCTCTTTTCGTGAAGTCATCCGATATTTGCTCAGCCGGCAGACGTTCTTCACTGGCGCACTTCTGCTGCTCTACGCCGTCACGATCCAGTACTGTGCTCAGGTGGGTGCCGACGATGTCAATCGCTACGAGCGCTTCGACTCGGACGAAAGAATACCGTTCGAATCGCAACTTGGCGCGCGTTTCGCAAACGTCTCTGTGTATGACCCGGTCGGGGCGCATGCGCCGTTCTCCACGCCATTCGCAGGTAGCCTGGTGCGTGTGCGCATCCTCACTCTCTCTGCAGGCGATGGAGACGCGCTTGATATGCCAGCAGGTGTCACGCACACACGGCTGGCTCCACCGGCACGCCACGCCATGGCGGAGAAAGCCCCTGTCGTGCTCCTCTTCAACGACTCGCTGACAAGTAAAATGCACCGTGAGATGGCGTCGGTATCGTCGGACAATGCCACGATTGAGAACACGCTGCACACGCGAGTTTGTCGCGCTGTGAAGCAAGTGCGCGACGACTTCGCGGTTACATCCTCTGCGCTCCCCCTGATCGTCCCCTTGACGACCTCAGCCGAGGTCCGCAACGCTGTCCACGTGTGTGCGGCGCTGCCCGAAGACGCGCAGTCAACTAGCTTTGTGCTTGCAGAGGCGGATGTCGTGATGACGCTTGTGCCTGACTGGTCTGTGTGGCTTACAGAGGTCTGGCACACTAACCGCACTACCACCAGCGCGCCAACGACACTCCGTGTGGGTCTGCTCGTTTTCGCCGAACCCGCGCAGGCCATTATGCTGCCGAGTACACTGTTAGCATCGTCGGGGAAGGCGTGCGGTGCAATGCTCTCCGCTGAACCGGACACGCACGCGTTGTCTCTCGAGCGTGTGTGCGCGGTGACATCCAACACGACCGCGGCGCAGCTCGCTTGCTGTGTCACGTTCACGCACGCCGTTTCCACCGCTGCCAAACAGCACTATCAGGTCAGCAGTCTCCACGGCGTCTTGCCTGACTCGACGGCGCTGATCGACTATGGCCTCCACTGGATGCCAGTGCTGACGAACACGTCCGCCTATTTGCTTTCACTTATTCCCAGAACTCCCATCGCTCTCCTGACGCGTGCACTCGGTTGATCAATCCGTTCGTGCTATCTCTGACTCTCTCTCTCTCTGTGCGTGCCCGACAGGGGTTTACGCCCCCCAGCACCTTGCTTTTTTACAACGACAATATACAACCACACCCACAGACACACAGACACACAGACAAGAAAAAAGTTTACTTTACGGCGAAAACCAATGCGTCCCTGCGTGCTCGCACCGACGGCATTCACACACCTACGGGCTGTCGCCCATTTTTCAAGACATCTGCGGCACACACCGATCAGGACTCGGATGCGCGTCGACTTCCATCGTCCCCAGTGCCACTTGCTCAACTCTCCCCGTCCTCTCCCTGCCACGAGCCCACATGATTCTCTGTTCTGTCTCAATGAACTCTCTTAATCGTTTCGCTTGACAACGTCACAAATACCCACAAACGTGACGTACCTCTCTTTCCGGATTTCGCTCACAAGAAAAAAAAAACGAAGAACATTGAATTTCGCTACAACTACCATCTGTACCCAATTGAAAGAAGGCGAGCACGCCTTTCTTCTGCCGACCCCGTATCCTTTTCAAGCCACTTTGAGAAGTCAGTATCCGCATCAAAAACATCGAGCTCACACTTCACACAGCATCTAAACGTGGCGCACCAGAGAAACCTCTGGCTACTTGGAGGCAAAGCGAATAGACGTCTGATCACTATCGTGTACTCTGTCCGCTGATTTTTGTTTATTTATATCTTTTCCTCCTTTTCTTCTTTTTTTTCTTTGTTTGAGAAAGTCTTTTCCTGAATCCCTGTCACCAGTGTGCGACCTTGTCGGACAGCGAACTCGGTCTTTCTCTCGCATCGTAGAGCTCCTGCAGCGTTCCAAGCCGCCTGTCAATTTTCGTTTGCGCCTTTTGTTTGTTTTCTGTTGCCCCGTAGTTCGACTTGTCGGAGCATATCTCTTCTCTCCTTTTTTTTTTCCTTTACTCCCCCTTCTTACGGCTATTGGCCTCCACCCGCTGTCCGACAAGCACCTATCTCGCATTCACACACAATAATGGGCGACGGAATTTTAAATCTGGCCAATGCGGGCTGGATTCTAGTCTTGGCGGCCGGCTACTACGGCGTCGTCAAGTATGATCAGATACCAAAGGAGAAGCGCGAGAAAATGGAGGAGATGATCGGCCGTATTGGCCTCGTGTCACCCGTGTACATTGTGGTCGGCCTGTGGCTTTTCCTCCGCACGCTCTTCCTGCTTGGCTGGCAGATGCAGCTAGAGCTGTTGATGGTGCTCTTCACGTGCAGCTTCGCCTACCGTCAAGTCCACCGCACCAAGCTCCAGTTCTACAACAAGCTCCGTCTAGAGCTGACCCAGAGCAAGGACCCGACGCAGCTCCTCGGCACGAACCTGCCTGAGTGGGTGCTGTTTCCCAGCGCCAACCGTGTTCAGTGGCTCAACACCACGGTACAGAGCCTCTGGCCTTCCATCGTGGCAGCCACGGAGGTGTCTATCCGCAACTCTGTGGAGCCCATTCTGCAGAGGTCGAAGCCCGATTTTGTGTACGCAATGTCCATCAAGAGCGCTAGCATTGGCCCCAATCCGATCATTATTAACGGCGTCCAGCACCATCAGTACGGCACGACGGAGACGACCTTGGACATCAACATGAGCTGGTCAGCGGATATGGACATCAGGATTCTCATGGAGGTGCCAGGCCCCGATATGACTGTCTCGGTGAAGGACTTCGAGGCACGCATGGTGCTTCGTGTGACCATGGGCCCCCATGTACCTGTGTGGCCGTGCTTCGCCAACATGGCTCTCTCCATCGTCGGCACGCCAGAGATGGACTTCAACTTCTCGGCAGGTAAGTTATCTCTGGACTCGGTACCGGGCCTCGGTGCCTGGCTGGACGACTTCATTCGTCACACTCTGGTCGGTCTCATGGCGTACCCGAAGGGTATTGTCGTGCCCATTGTCAAGGGCTATACACTGAACATGGGCCGCGCCGCTGGTGCGCTTGGCACGCTCAAGGTCAAGATGCTGCGCGTTGAGGCGATTATCGACAAGTACTCCAAGTACAAGAAGACACCGTTCTACCTCAAAATTGTCGAGCTCGACAAGGGCAAGAAGCGTGTGCGTACTCGGTCTTACACCGGCTTCGACTCGAAGCTCACCGATCAGTTCAGTTTTATTCTCTACGACAACACCGGCAATCTGCACATTTGGATGTACTTCGATGTGGTCGGGTCCGATGTCCTGGTGGGTGAGATTGACGTGTCGACAAAGCAGCTGATGGACTCCGTCGGCCACGAGACTGAGCTGGCGTTAGTGAAGCCATCGGATGCGTCGAAGAAGCGTCGTGCGTCGTTGTTCGTGACGTCCGAATTCAAGACCTTCGCTAACGGCGAAGGTAGTAAGGAGCCACCGAACGTCTCTGAGCCCCCACGCAAAGCGTCAACTGAGTTCGCGGCCACCATGTCGAAGTCGAAGCGCGTGCCGGCCGTGCCGCACTCGCGCGGCGGGTCTCCTCGTGGTGGTGAAAGCAACGACGGTACCTTGTTCATCACGGTCGTCAGTGCCAGCGGCCTCGGGAACCGCGAGAAGCTGTCCACATCCGACCCGTACGCACTGCTCGACGTGAATGGTATTACCACCAAGTCGCCGTACATCAGCTCCAACCTCAACCCCACGTGGAACTTCGAGGGAGAACTCCCCGTCACCGATTGTGAAAAGGACGTTCTCAAAGTCAGCATCATCGATAAGAACGACGTCGGCGCTGATAAGCTTATGGGCTACATGGAACTTCCCGTCCACAAGGTCATGATGTGCCGTGGTGAGCGTATCGAGGGCGAGTTTCCGCTGGATCCGCAGGGTAAGGTGAAGCTGGCTGTCACTCTTCTTCGCCACGGAGCTTAGTAGACTAACAAAACCCAAAAAGAACATCAGGAACGGAGACTGACAAGCGAGAGCACTGTCTGACATGCTGGGTGTGGTCGCGAACCCAATCCGCGTCGCGGGGGAGTGGTGCGAATGAAAAGAAAATCGCAAGGCAAAAGGTCAACAGCGAGAGAAATGAAAGGCCCGCCAGAGAGGCGGTCACAGCGACCAGGAAGAAGGGAACACCCTTACATACACACACACAAAGAAAAGAAAAAGAAAAGAAGAAATGACAGAGCAGAGCCTCATCGACGTCTCATGCGGTGGACGTGGCCCGCTGGCGCGTTTCCTCTGACACATTCTTTTCGGCTTAGTGAAGCCCAGACGTGGCGCGCAGATTGGCCCACTTCTCCACCGGCTTGACAGGTGCGGGCACTTGTAGACGATGTAGACTATGCTCATACGCGCTCCTTTTTTTTTTTCTTTTGTCTGTTCCTTCGGTTTTGTCCGACATATATTTTCTCTGTTTTGAG
Source organism: Wallacemonas rigidus (assembly GCA_030849045.1). Taxonomy (NCBI): domain Eukaryota; phylum Euglenozoa; class Kinetoplastea; order Trypanosomatida; family Trypanosomatidae; genus Wallacemonas; species Wallacemonas rigidus. The sequence goes on from JASAOL010000541.1 coordinate 52,163, forward strand.
CGTTGTTATCGTGTGTTCCTACCGTGCACCCACCATCTCCGGATTCCTCGTCGTTTCCGACCCTTCTCTTTCGGCATGTTCATTTACCTCGCGCCTCTCACGTGTGAAGCGTTCCGATCCGCACTTACGATCAGCGTGACGGGGTCGGTCAAGGCCGATCGCATCCGTCAGCGAAAATAGCGGTGGGCGTGGGCTCAATGGCTTGCATGCCTCCTAAGATCCCCAGAGCCCTCGTCTACCTGTTTCTGACGTCAAATCATGAAGCATGATTGACGGTTGGAAATGGAAATGAAGATCGTCGACGCTTCACATTCCCAATGGCCTGCCATCCCGACCGTTGGCTCGGTGTCATCCTGTGTGCATCGGCAGACTGGAGAGCAGCGCGCGTATTGCGGACGTCGATGACGCACGCCTTTCGCGACCGCCAACCTCTATCAATGATCCCTGTTTTTTTTTTTTTCCACCACCTACCCGTCTCTCTCTCTCTGTTCCCTTCTCGGACATCTCTCCTTGAAAAGGTAAAAGAAACAACACATAAAGAAGCAGCAAGCTTTCCGTTCGTGTGCGGTTTCTCTTTTCCCCTCTCACTTGGGTTTTACACATACACAAACACAAACACCAACACACATCAGGCAAACGATGGGCAAGAACCCGCCGAAGTGGCTTCCCGGTGAACGTGTGAAGGAGACGATCCTTTTGCAGCGGAAATCGGTGGAGCAGCTGCGGGCAGATCGTGTGCTGCGAAAGGACAAACTCCAGGAACGACGTGACCGACACAAGGCGAAGCTCGATGCCAAGCGCAAACGAAAGCTGTCGACAAAGAAGTTCATGACCGCGCAGACGATCTTGAAGCATGCGCAGCGCAAGGAGCACCAGGGTGAGCGCTTCCGCAAAATTGGTGAGCGCGTGGAGGGTCGTCGCGCCCGCTCAGACCCCAAGAATTTCGCCAATTTTCTGAAGGAGAACAAGGCTATCCTCATTGTCCGCGCGAAGGGTACACAGGTACCGCCGGAGGTGGCTGCCGCATTCCGTGAGCTCGGTCTTAGCAAACTGTACGCAGCGCGTCTGCTGTGTGCGACGCCTCGTAGCCTACGCCTTGTAAAGCAGCTGACGCCCTTCTCGATCGTGGGCCACCCCAGCAAGGCACAGTTGGAAGAGCTCCTGCGCACCCGCGGCGCGCTCCTCAACCCCGAGACGAACGAGCGTAACTTTATTAGCGGCAACTTGATGCTCGAGAAGGCGCTTGGTGCGTACAACGTGCTTTGTATTGAGGATCTTGTTGATCTCGTGGTGACCAAGGGTGAGCACGTCGAGAAGGTTCTGCGTGCCGTGGCGCCCTTCGACTTCCACCCGCCTCGCCAGCTGTTCGTCGAGCGCCACCGCAGCGTCCACGCGAAACTGGAGAAGGTCAACCAGGACTCGTTCACAGCGTACTTGGAAAAGGAGCTCAAGCACAGTGACAAGGTGGACCGTCGTGAGAAGCGGAAGCGGGAGTCTGCGCAGACCAAACCGAGTGGCTCCGCCGCAAAGGCCTCGCGCAAGGAGTAAAGGAAACAATATATTTTTAAGAGTGGACCAGAGTGACTCGAACACAACGACGTCGGCATCAAAGACAGCGCGTTGTTGTCTTCTGTTTGCTGTGCCGCGCTTTCTTCTTCTCTCTCTTTTTTTTTCCCCCCGTCGGTTCGCAAAGGTGAGAAAAATGGCAGGCCCCTAAACGAACTTAATGCTAACAACGGTCCTTGCGCCATCCTGTTGTGCTTCTTGATCTTTTCACCACAGTCGTTGAAGACGACAGCCGATTAACGCGATTAAAAACGTATCCGATGCGTCTCCAATGGGAGACAGAACAATTTGCTCCGCCGTCGTTTTCCTTTAATGAAAAATGAAAAGTTGGAAAAAATATAACTGAAAGCGTCGTGAGCTATGGTAGGCACACACAGGCGTCCACCCGCTCCTTCGTACATACGGACAGGACAATGAGTACACGCGGAGCACGTACCTTGAAGTGTTCTGGACCGTTAGCCAAAGCTTCGGCACCACACCCACACGCTGAGCTAGCGCGCCTGTTTTTTTTTTTTTCGGTGTTTCGAATTGCTGCCACTGTCGGTGCCGCACTGTGCGACAAGCGCAGGCCTTGCGAACGCGAAGGTGAGTAGCCCTCGTGTCGCTTGCGTTTAGTATGCGTTGCTCTGCGCTCCGCTTTTCCATTGTTTCGTTTTTGTGATTGATCCCTTTTCGATACCCGAAATTCCCCCTCTTCTCACTCTTCCGCTACCTCTCTACTGGGTGAACTCACTCCTGATGATCTATTCTCCCTCACATGAATGGCCTTTTTATCATTCACACCCGTTCTCCTCGCTCGCGCGTGTCATTATTCTTTCTCTTGAGTAGACCGTGTAAGACAAGTAACACCAACACGAACCGTATGTCCGCCCCTGTTGTGGATCCGACGCAGCCCCGCTTCGGGTGCTACGTGGGCAACATTGACAGCAGTATCACGTTGCAGATGTTCCGCGAAATGTTCAGCGCGTGTGGTACCATCTTGGACTGCTCCTTGAACGGCAATGATGAGGCGCCGTACCGGTATGGATTCATCGACTTCGGCACGGAAGAGGACCGTGCGCGCGCGCTCAAGTACAACGGTTTCACGTTTGCGACGCGGAAGCTTAAGGTGAGCGTCAGCCGCGGAAACGTCGGGAAGCCAGACGGCTACGGCAGCAACTCGGGTAACTACGGTGGCCCGCGTGAAGACCGCGAGCGTCGTGGTGGCCGCTATGAAGGCGCTGGCGGTGGTGGTCGTGGGTACAACAACAACGGCGGTGGCGGGCACGGAGGCGCCGATGCGGCGACGCAGCTCCTTCTTCAGCTCATTTCTCAGGGCGCGATCGATGTGCGTAATTTGACGCCGGAACAACAGCAGCAAGTCGTGGCAGCCGCGATGGGCAGCTCCGCCTCCGCCACTGGGGCGCCTAGCACGCCCAGCCCGTCCATGACCCCACCCGCACAGCCTGCCGGCAGTATGGCCCTGCCACTGCCAAGCGCACCGCAACCACAACCGCAGCAACCTGGTGTGATGATGCCTCAGGGTATGCTCGGTGCCCAGCAGCAAGGCTACATGATGGCGGCACCACCTCCGCAGCAGGCGTACATGGGGCCGAATATGTGGATGCCGCAGGGCCCTGCGCCGTACGGGAACATGAACATGATGATGATGCCCCAGGGTATGATGGGCCGTATGGCGCCGAACCAATACCAAGCCTACCAGCGCCCACCTGCGAACCCCATGCCGACGGAAGAGACCCTCAAGCTCAGGGAGTTGCAGCGGAAACAGTACTTTGACGTTGTGCGCGAGCAGGCTGAGAAGTACAAGAGTAAGTACGGTGATAAGGCATCCCGCAAGGATGATAACGGCGATGCGAAGGACAAGAAGAGCGACGCCAGCTCTCGTTCCTCATCCGACGATGACGATGACGAGAAGAAGTAAAACAGACAGTGCGGCACATCTCAGAACGAGAGATGATGGAGGGGGAGGCGAAGAGAGAGAGAGAGAGCGAGCGAGGATGAGCCCGTGCTCGCCACTTGTGCTCGCACCCATCTGTGACCCTCGAGGCTTGACTACATTGTTGTGGGAACGATTGCTTCATCCCAGAGGACCCCCTATTTCGTTGGTCGCTAAGGTCGTTTGTATTTTTGTCCGCTACCGTTTTCTTGTTGTTGGCCTTTTTAGATGTTTACCCCCACGCGGCTGTGCGTGCGCGATATCTCTTAAGCGAACGCTGGTACTTTTCAATAACACAGTTTAAGAAGTTGGAAGAAAGAAGAAGAAGATACGAAGAGAAGTAGGAACGAGAGCGTCTGGGGACGAGCCCACGACAGGCATCCCCGACATGGTGCTGTGCATGCCCTTGTTCACTCACCACATTGGCATGACACCTTCTTTTCTTTTTGTTTTTGTGCGTGCTGTCCTTTGTTGCCTTCACCGGCACACGCATCGATGATTCCATACGGAAGCGACAACGGGCGACCACCACCACGACTCATCCCTACTCTTCTCTATCATTCCACTTCTTTTTCGTCAATCCCGAGAGGCGGCGCATCAAGAAGAACAAGATGAACATATTATTATCTCTGCACTCGCGCCTTGTTGCGAGCAAGCGGGCGTGCGAGCAACCCTGATAGCGAACCGTCGTCATCCGCTTCTCCCGTCGGTGCCGCGTTGGGGCCGCAGGAAGTGAGTGTGTGAGTGTGTATGTGAGAAAGAGACAACGCCGCATCGTCCGGTTTGTGCACCTCTCACGTCGTCAAACGAGCGGATCGCTGAGCGCGCGAACACAGGTTTTTCACAAGATATCTTTGCTTCAATGCCTTACCCATATGATGCGTACCTTGTCCATGGCGCGCTCTCAGCCACATGACGATTTTACTCCTGCCCCCCCCCCTCCGTCTCCCTCCTCTTACTATCCACCTACGCGTCTCTCTCTCTCTCTTTCTCTGCGTCTCTCACCACGCGCCACGCGGACGTCAGCCCGTTGCAAGAACCATCCACTGACCTCTCCTATTTATTCGCTTCATCTCGTTTTCATTTCTTCTGTATTTAAGCATATTTTTCTTCCTTTTTTGTGTGGCTGTCTTTTTCTGTTGGCGACCGTCTGACAAGCATCCGTGCGGTACAAGAAGAAGAAAAGGACACAACAGTATTTCTAAAGAACTAAAAAGACTGTAAACATGGCCCGCGTTGGTGAAGGTGACCCTCGTTGGATCGTCGCGGAGCGAGAGGATGGTGCCAACGTGAATGCGTGGCACTGGCAGGAGCGCGATCTCTCTGAGCACACGCACGCGATGCTCAAAAAGGCGTTTAAAGACCTCGTTGTCGTGGAGAAGTCGGACGGTCTCGAATACGTTCGCATTGACGAAGCCTCAGACATGTCGGGCGACGTCACGATTGCGCAGCGTAAGGGTAAAATGATGTGCTACTTCGAGATCAAAGCCACACTGAAGTGGTCCAGTAAGAAGGTAGACAGCGAGGATGTGGTGTGCGGCAAGGCGGATATCCCAGCCGTCGACCATGACGACTTCAAGGACGAGGACTACGAAATCACCATCACCTGCCAGGAGCGTAACACCAAGGCCGAGGATCTGATGCGCAGTGAGGGGCGCAAGGTGATCCGCGCGACGATTGAAGCATACTTTGATGCCTTGTTCAAGGAGTACCACATTGGCACAACGGTGAAGGCGGGCACCGCGATGCCCCCGCCCCCACCCACCCCAGCTTCTACCGCTACCAGTGCGGATAAGTCCGGTGCGCACGCACCCTCCTCAAAGAGCGCGGATGGCACAGGCAAGGCGAGCAGCGGTGCTGGTGCGTTCTCGTGGAAAATCCGCTGGCGCGCCCCGCTGGAGGATCTCTTCGGCGCACTCACCGATGAGCGGCGCGCCTCGGCGTACACGCGTGCCCCCGCCCGCATTGACGCCAAGACGGGCGGTCAATTCCAGTTCCTCAGCGGCGTGATCACTGGCTACTATGTCGACCTCCAGCCCTGCTCGCTCATCAAGCAGCAGTGGCGTCTCGCAAGCTGGCCGACGGGCGTACACAGCTCGGTGGTCATGACGCTCACGAAAGAGGAGCCGGGCGTCACACTGATGGAGTTCGCTCAGTCGGGCATTCCGGACGGACAGCTTCAGAGTGTCCAGGAGGGCTGGCGTGCGAACTTCTTCGACTCCCTCAAGCTCTTGTTGGGCTACTCGGCAGAATACTTGTAAAGGGCATTGTGAACGAAGGCGCACAGCGCGATCGCGATCGCCGACACCGCATGTGCCGCTCTCGCGCACGCCGGTTTACTACTGCCTCTTAACTATCAGCGCCTCTGTGTCCGTTCGCGTGTGCTTTGTGTACCCACGTACTCTCGTTTCCCCCTTTTTTTTTAGGCACACGTCTAGCCACGGTGCGTCTCACCAGATGTGTGCGAAATGAAAGAGGTGCGTGTGGGTGTTCGCCCGCGCGACGCACGACACCGACGGAGGTAACTGTTAAAGAGAAGAAAACGAAAATGACATGGACACATACGCATCGCCCTCTTGTTAGTGGTGCTAATAGCCACGGATACTCTCTCCTTCCGCTATCTGTGAGCACAAAAAAAAAAAAATCAATGGTGCGAGATCGAAAACAAACGACAGACGAGCAAGAGGGACCAAAACGCAGCTATTCGCAGTGCGTGTCATGGTCGGCGAGACGCGGCGCTGTACGACGTGTGCGATGGGGCCCACAGTGTGTGAGCTCTCGCCGATGTACGCGTGTCCGTTGGAAAGACGTGCCGTCACGCGTACCGGCGCTACCACGATCTTCACAATCTCTCGTGTTAGCCATGTTTTCCCCGCTCAAAACTAGAACTCCAACGCAAGACACACGCACACAAACGGGGGAAAAAAAAAAGCGATGACGATGTGGGTAAATCTACAGCACCATCACACTACCTTGCTGACCAGTTGTTACTCTATCCTGTTCACCCCTCTCTCTCTCTTTATTACACTCTCCACGATCCTTCCCCGTCTTCTCGGCTCTTCTTTTGTTTGCTCTTGACATTTTACAGTTCAACACGTTCAATCCACACAAAGTAAGCACGTAAGCGCTTAAAAAAAAAAACTAGCATTAATCGTAACCTTAACACGCTTTGTTTCACTTAAGGTTCAACGCGTCGCTTGTAGCCTAGGCACATCTGGCTTGGCTTCCCTTCGCACACGCAACAAACAGAATAGAGGAGAAGAAAAACGAAAGACACACGTGCGGTCACTGGACGTGGGATTATTGAGTGCCGCTCTGTGGTCAGCCCTCTCCACCATCCCGCACTCGCTCTTCTCTTCTCGTTTCATTTCTTTCTGCTGTGCTCACTCACCTGCACGACTGGGCAACATGAGCACTGACTCCGAGAGCGCCACGAATCTGCTGGTTCGCTTCTTGGACCATTCCATTGATGACAATGCCCTGAGGTCCTTCTTCTGCCGCTACGGCACCATCTTGGCCAGTATCGTCCAGCGCGATATCCACACCGGCCAGAGCCGCGGTTTCGGCTTTGTGCGCTTCAGCACGCACGCCGAGGCCGCCAAGGCGCTCAAGATGGGCAACGATGCGCTGCTCGGTCGCAAGCACATCAACGTGCTTTGGGCGAAGAAGCAGCACGACGACATCCCCGTCGGCGAGGAGCGTATGCAGATGAACAAACTCTTTGTGCGCAACGTGCCGCTCAGCATCACAGACGTGACTCTGGCGCGTGTCTTCAGCCAATATGGGAAGGTGGCGACTGCCTCGGTCCACAGTGATACAGCGGCGGCGCAGCGCCTTGTCGCTGTGTCAGCCCAGCGCAACATCGCATTCATCACCTTCGAGGAGGCCGGGGTGGCGGAGCGCGCGCTCAAGAAGGTGCACAACACGTCGCCCTTCAAGTGCTGCGGCGGCATCCCGCTCATGTGCAAACTCTCCGAAAACTATCAGGAGCGGGAGCATAAAACTGCCGCGCCGCGGCAGGCCCCGCCGCTGACCACGGCCGACTTGGCCGCGACGGGCGAGGAGAACGGCAACCACGAGTCTTGGCGCCTCAATACGCTGGAGTCGATCGCGACCGCCGCATTCAAGGAGAACATCGCGACTGCCCCTGCGTCGGTCAAGCACCTGCGCACGTACAGCGAGTCGTTCGTGATGAAGCCGGACGCATCTGCTTTTCACCCCGCACATGAGCGCACGGTCAGTGCCATCAGCGGTGTGAGCTGCGTCGACTGTGCTGAGACGAGCACGGACGGCGCGTGGAGGTGCGATACCCTCTCCTCCCCGCCACAGGGTGCGCCGACCGACAGCGTCGCGCCCGGTTGGCTTGTGCCGAGCGGTGTCTCTCCTTCTCGCGCGCCGACGCACTTGTACTACAACTGCTCGTCCCACCGTGCTCGTACTCCAGGCAGCTCCATGGCCCCGCCGCCGTCGCCTCGTCTAGCTCCGCTGTCGGGCGAGCGAACGGGGCAGTGGCCGACGCTCGCACCGGGTATCTCGATGACTTGTGCCGGCCGCTACATGCACAACCCGTACGCAATCCAGTGCCTTATGGAGTGAGTCCACCGCAGCGGACGCGCCGCATCGGAACAACAAATGAGTACTTCGTTAAGTAGAAGCGTGAAGAAGGACAGAACAAAAAAGGAGTCGGCTGTGTGCGCCTTCCGGTGAAACGTGTAGACCCATTTTGCCTGGGAAAGCACATACGCACTCCCTGCGAAAGGAACGCATGCCTCACCTCCGCCTTGTTTTTGTTCTCTTCTTTTTCTTTTTCTTCTTCTCATAACTGCTTACGGGATACAAACGACCATGTGCGAACACAGCAGCCCATCTTGATTTGATCCTTAAAGACAGTAAGAACCGTGCTTCTGCTTTATTCCCTCACTCTTATTTTTGTTTTCGCTCTTGTTCACTCTTATACTCTTGTGGTGTACTTTTGCTTTGTACGTGGCCTCTGCAAAGCCACCGAATGTGAAGTCGTGATGCGCGCTCCAGACTCACGTTGTTGGCTTTTCGCTCTGCCTATAGTGGGAATACGCTGAGCACACACGTATCGCTGTCGCACCAGGCTGAGACCCTACATTCATCGTAGCTTCTGGCTTCACGCACGCATGTCTCACTGAAGAGCTACCGCACACACTTCCTGAGCGCTCGTCGAGGAACCTGCCGCACAATCTGAACATTTTTTATTTTTTTCGAGAACCACCCATCACCCCAACCGCTGGCGAGGGAGAAGCTGCATCGCCTAGTGTTTTCAGCGAATAGGCGGGATATCATTGTGAAGTGCTGTTTGCACCAGTGCAGATGGTCGCCGTTGACTTGCCTTTTTTTTTTTCATTTGGGCTTGTCACAAAGGCGCTATCCGGAGAGGTAAAGCGCGGCCATTTCCTCCCCCCTTCGTTCTGTTTTGACTTCACAACTGAGTTTGATCTTCCGATTTCTCGCTCTGGATTTCGCTCGAAAAACCATAGAGGCACACCTTTTTTTTTTTTTTTTGTCTGCTCGTCACCCGCGCGTCCGCGTGGCGAGTGCCCACACGTGTCCTGTCAAGGCTGCTGACGGTAGAAACAGGTCTCTGCATCTCTCTCCTCTGTCCTCCTTTGTGGCGGGCCATGATTGCTTCTCGTCCACGTGTGCAGGTGTGTGATCGGCACCACTTACGACGAGCAGGAGAAGACACGAGAATGTCCATTCTACCGAGCTGTCTTTCAACTAGAGCACGTCTCCTCATCTTATATGCGCTTCTCTTTTCCGTTATTATTATTATTATTGGTTAACCCGGTCGCCGCGGTTGTCTATGTGATCCCGATGGTCTCATTTCTGTTGACCTTTTTTTTTTGTTCCTCACATGTGGTGACCGTGCAGAGCACTCACAATGTGAAACACAGAAAGAGGCGAACAGAGATGACGAAAAAAATGTTCTTGAGTTCTCTACAAAACAATTGTGTGCTCCCCAGAGCATTCTTGTTTTTCTGTGTGTGTGTTTTACCTCTCTTCGCACCATTTTCTTTTCCCATACACGCCTTCTCTTTTTTTTTTCTTTTCTTTTTTTCCCTTGCTCACGCAGATGGTGTATCGCACCCATCACACGTGTCGCACACGGCTTTATCATTGTTTTGCATTCAAGTATCGGTGGCCTTCTCGTCCCAAGTCTGCGACCTACTAGTAGATGGAGACAATGGCCACTGCGCTTGGAGCGTCTCGACGTGCCACCTACTTCCGCCCTTCTACATCTTTTTTTCTTTTCGCTTGTCCTTGTTGAAAACTAAAAAGCCGAAGAACACGTTGAGGCACCGCGTGCTAGTAGCTTGCTTACGGATATCTTCTGATCTGGACAAAAGACTCCCTTTTAAACATTCTTCTTCTGTTTTTCTTTTTTTTTCCCGAATACTTCACCGTCTACTCTGTTTTCCCTTCTTGTTTTTTTTTTGTTTTTTACGTCTTATCTCGCCCTTTACCTTCTCCGTTTTCTTTTCTTTAAATAACTTTACTGCTTGTCAAATGGGTTGGAGGGGACAACACATCGGGTAAACACACCTATCCCTTTGGCTATCCTCCTCCTGTGCTTACGAGTGTCGTCCTTGCGTTTGACGTTGAGCCCTTTCTTCTCATGGACCGGTGATTGTCCAGCACGAGGTTCCACTTAAAAGGCGGTCCTCTGAACGTGGGCTCAGTTGATCTTTTCGGTTCTCTTCTCCTGCACTCATCTCCTCAACAGGGCTTGTTCCCCCTCCCTTAGCATGGGAAATCGCACACCCAAGGTGTCGCGACCACATCGTACCGGCGATCCGTCGTGTGCGGGCAGCCTTCCGGCTTTTTGTCAAGCGTACGCCGATCGCGTGGGGGTTGTGGCAACGGCGCTTAAAGACACGTGGGCGTCACTCTTTGTTTTTTTTTTCCCACGTGTTGTGCGTTGAGTGTATATGTTCGCGGATGTTGACCGAAGTGCACCACGTGCACGGGCGCACCCACGCAGACATCACTGCTGGGCTTGGATGAAGAAAATGGCCTTCAAACGGTTCGACCTGAACGACAAAGAAAACGACACCCAAACAAGGCGTGTGCATGCTGCCGAGACTAGTCTACACACTGCTGCCATTCACACTGAAAAGGTCAGTGGGTACGCATCGCGGAGCACCATCGCCCCACCGGCTGCGATGCGCGTGCGTAATGTCATCCACCCTGTAGCGCATCTTCGACACTGTGCAAGCGCCAGACTGGCAGTGGCACAGTGACAGCGAAGTCACGCTCGACCGACCGCCTTCTGCTTCGCCGTCGTCGTGGTGACACACAATTTCCTCTGGGAGTTAAGCGTACAGCGTACAGCGCACAAACAAACATTGAACTCCGTCCGTCACTTTTCTCAGAAAATGAAACACGATTCACTTTACTCCATTCTTATGCCTTCTGACACTCACCACAATCTGGTTCACACACACGCACACACACAGTTGCTTTCGTTTTTGTTTTGTTTGCCATCGTGGCTACCGTCGAGCTCACTGTTTCTTCCTTGTGGCTCTCTCTCTTCTCCCCCTTTTTCCCTCCCCCGTTTAACGGTGCCAGCGCACATGCCTGCGCTCGTTTGGTTCCGCCGCACTTGGAGAACGGGCACGGATGATTTCACTTTTTCCAGCACACTATACTTCGCGCTGCTCATGCTCTCTGGAGGTTTTATCCTGTCTCGTACAGAGTACGGCACGGGGAATGCGAGGATGCGCACGTCCTTGCCGGATTGCCCTGATGCCAGCGCAACGCTCGTCAACGCATTTTCGCTTCTGGGTGTGACCAATATCATCCAAGCGTGTGTCTTCGCCATGACCGCAGCGCTCAGCTTACGCGGTGCTGTCTTTGAATCCTCCAAGCGGTCACAGGTACCTTTCTTCCTGTACATTGACTTGGCCGGCATCGCTCTCTCTGTTATCCTCACGTGCCTTTGTGTCAAAACGGTACTGTTCGACGGAGAGGCTCGCCACTGCCGCTCGCGCGGGTCGCTCCACGTGTTTCACCTCGCGTTTATTCTCAATGCCGTCGTCGCCGTGCTCTTCTCTTTGTCTATGCTCGTGGCCTTTGACCCGAGTGGGCGGCGGCAGTACCACAGCCCCGACGAGTACGCGGATAAGTGGACGCGGCGGTGCCGACTCTTATGTTGTACGTGTACGGAGCGCAAACCCCAATCGGACGACGCGTTCCGCTCCGTCGCCCAGGTGCTCGCCGCCAGTTTCCGCGGCTACGATATCGTGCCGAGCGACATCGCGGCCGGCGTGCTGCTCTTACACGGCTACCAAGAAACCTCGCGCTGGGCAATGGCTGATCGTGTCGTGTTCGATGTCCCTCCGGACAGCCGCGCCGAGCGCGTCGCCAGCCAGGCGCGCGTGATGCTGCGTTTGACTGACGCGGAGAAGAACCTCGTGCGTGACTTGGACCGCTACAGTGTCTTCTTCATGGCCGCATATGGCTGGATGCTGCACGAGTACACGCACTGCTGCACAGGCATGCCGCGCCTGTGCTGCTTCGATCCATTTATGATGTGCCGCGCGCACCCCGGAAAAAGTTATGGGTCCGGATGCTATTGCGATATGACAACGCTGCTCAAGGAGACGGCTGTACCCGAAGAGGACGTTCTCCTCACGAGCTGGACCAATGATATTTTCAAGCCTGTGCACTACGCGCTGTACGACCGCAACACCGACGCCGTCGTCATCGCCGTTCGCGGTACGATGTCCTTTACGGATTGCCTCACGGACCTTAGTGCCGCTCCAGAGCACATTCCATTGCATGATCGGTCCCCACGACGGGTGAGCTCGGAATTTTACGTTCACGGCGGTATGTACAGGTCCGCCCAGTACGTCTACCGCAGCCTCGAGTACAACGGCGTTCTCCACTCCGTGCTGGAGGGCCGTCTCGCGCAAAAAAAAGTCGTGCTTGTTGGTCACTCTCTTGGCGCGGGCGTCGCCCTGATCCTCTCGACGATGCTGTGGTCTGCGTTCCCCGAGATGCGCGAGCGCCTGCTGTGCCTTGCGTACGCCCCTCCAGGCGGCACCATGTCCGAAGCGGTCGTTGAGTACTGCAAAGATTTCACTGTTGGTGCCTTCATGGGCTACGACATGATCCCACGGTTCGCGCAGCACACATTCGACACATTTCGTGAGTCTCTGTTCGATGTGCTCGAGGCCTCGCCCATGCCCAAGAGTCTCCTCTTCCTCAACGCGCTACGAACGGATAAGGTGGCGCAGAGGTTTCACCCAGCCACACGGCACGATGCCAAGCGCGACAAGTACCGGGGCGATACGCTCCACGCTCCGTCGACTGAGAGCCGCGAGTACCGCGATGCAATGCGGCGTGCGCCGTGCACCCCACAACACGGTCCCAGAAAGCTCTACCCGTGCGCACGTATCGTGCACTTCCGCAAAGTAGTCGTGCGGGCCTCGACGGGGTGCGGAGGTATGTGCGCCTGCTGCTACACAGATCCGGTGTATGCGCCGTGCATGGAGGGCCATGAAGAGCAGCAGGTAATTGAAGCCGCCCCCTCCATGTTCGGCGACCATTTCCCAGACAAACTGTTCGCCACCATGCGCATATCGCGGCAGCTCATGGACAGCGGTGCCCTCGATCGTTTTTATGTGGACACACCTGATGAGGTCGCCGCTGCGCGCCGCGAGGAGGCGTCAATCGCCGTTGTACGCATTCAGCCATCCATTATCGACAACGACTACGGCACAGCCATGTAGCTACACCTGTCATTACTGTGATGCCTGAGAGCTCTTCGTGAACCTCTCTTCCCTGCACGTTGATGCCACCACGCTCTATGCGTTCTCGGGCTGCGAATCGGCTGTTTTGTTGCTCTTGTTTGTTTGTCTTTGTCAGAATCACACCTCCTTGCTTGCCCCGCATCGCAGTCGCACATATTGCACTCTCCCGGGCTCGAGCTAACCGAGAAACTGAAAAGAAAAATAGACTCGATCCAAAGGCGGCTGACGGAACTGCCAAACAAACAAACAAACAAAAAAGACATGGCAGCGCATATCCCGCTAAAAACCTCTGCCTTTTTTGTTTCTCTCTGTGGGCTCACATCAGGCTTTCCGAGCGGTATGACAGTGCCTCTAGTGTACCGAAGAAGTACCCAGATACGCACACACACACACACCATGTACACATTGCATCCATCTTGTCAGTATGGCTGCCGCCACTATCCAAACGCGCCGCCTCTCTCTCTCTCTCTTTCTGGATTGGTTGTGGGTGCCTCTTTCCGTCGTAGCTCCTCCGCATATTGGGTTATTTCCTATCTAGAGTCCAGGACCGCGTCCCGTCTTCCTCCACGTGTTCCTCCCGCGCATTCACACATTGATACGTTGGCAGCGTGTGCGTCATCCCTCACGCCTTCTCCGTCGTCTTCTCCCTTGTCTACGTGCTTCGCTATCCGTGCGTGCGGTGTGTGTAGTATCTTACTCCGTTTCCACAGCAGTCCAGCAAATGACAGACGCCGCGCAGGAGGAATCAGACCGCATCAAGGCGCTCGGCAACGAGGCTTTTGGCGAAAAGAAGTTCCAGCGCGCTATTGAGCTGTACTCGGAGGCCATTGCGATCAAGAAAACACCGACCCTTTTATGCAATCGCGCGTTTGCGTACATCAAGACGGAGATGCCCGGTGCGGCTATCCAGGATGCTGACGAGGCTACAGCGATGGAGCCCGGCTTTGTCAAGGCGTACTACCGCAAGGCCTCTGCCCACCTCTTGCTGGGCAAGTTCAAGGAGGCGCTGAAGGACTACGACCGTGTGCTGCAGATGATGCCGAACGAGAAGGATGCGCAGACGAAGCGGGGCTTGTGTGACAAGGAACTGCGCCGTCTGCGGTTTGAAAATGCGATCAAGTCGAAAGAAGGGGAGCCGGTCTCAACCAAGATTAAGGCAGGGTCTGTGGCGGTGAACTACAGCGGCCCTCAGTTGGAGGGGGACAGCGTGACAACCGAGTTTGTGGAGGAGATGAAGGAGCACTTCCGAAAGGAGAAGCTTATTGATCGTCACGATGTTGTGGTCATGCTGCTTCAGCTGTTGACAATGTTCCGCAGCTCTCCGAATTTTGTTCACGTTACTGTGCCGGATGGTGAAGATATCACTGTCTGTGGCGACACGCACGGCCAGTATTACGACCTCCTCAACATCTTCAAGATCAACGGCTCGCCCTCGGAGACCAACCGGTACCTCTTCAACGGCGATTTTGTCGACCGCGGCTCCTACTCATTCGAAAACGTGATGACACTGTTCGCGTACAAGTTGCTTTATCCGAACCACGTCTTCTTGTCCCGCGGGAACCACGAAGGCCTGTCGATGAACCGCGTCTACGGCTTTGAAGGCGAGGTACGTGCCAAGTACAGCGCCGAAGTGTTTGAGCTCTTTTCGGAGGTGTTCAACGCGCTCCCTACTGGGCACATTATCAACAACACCGTGTTCGTTGTGCACGGAGGTCTCTACTCGCGCGACGACGTGACCATTGCCGAGCTGCAAAAGCCCAATCGCTTCCGTGAGATCCCTGAAAACGGGCTCATTTGCGAAAGCCTCTGGGCTGATCCACAGCCGATGCCGGGTCGCACCCCAAGCAAGCGGGGCGTCGACTGCCCCTCGTTTGGCCCGGACGTCACGGAAACCTTTTTGCGCAACAACAACTTGTCCCTCGTGGTCCGCTCCCACGAGGTAAAAGACGAAGGCTACGAGGTGGAGCACAACGGGAAGTGCATCACTGTGTTTAGCGCACCAAATTACTGCGACCAGATGGGCAACAAGGGTGCGTTTATCCGCTTCACAGGCGGTGACATGAAGCCCAGGTTCACTACCTTCACCAGCGTGCCACACACGGGCAAGCGTCCCATGCAGTACGCATCCAGCATGGGTCTCTTCGCCTGACCGCAACGGGCGACGTGCTCTCTCAGGCGCAGCACACGCACGCAGAGAGTCCCCGTCTCTGTATGTACGTAGTGAAGACACAGCTTTGGTGTCGCCTTGTCCAGCGTTTCGTTGAACCCGCTCACTACTGAGTCGTTTTAAACCTGAAAACTACGAACACAGACACACGACGAGACACGAAGAGCATCACAAACCGACTAAACAACACTGCATTCGTAATTCGACATCCGCTAATCACGAACTGCGAGTCAAACGCCGAAAATGTCTTGAAGCAAGCAGACACGGCTCACACTGAAAACATGCGTCCATCGGCCACTCAAACGTCCGCTTCTGTCACGGTGCGAGTAATGAGTGGAAGGGCCGATACAGAAATGGGGGCGGTGGGAGTCCATGTGTACGACCGTGCGACGCCGAATGGCGTTTGTACGGTGCTCCACTCGCTTTCTTTCTGCATGGATTCTTGTTTGTTTGTTCATTCCATGAGGGTGAGACTCTCAATGGTCAACGCGACATCTGGCGCAGCGCTGGCCGCCCCTTGTTTTGCCGCTGGTATTTCAGTACCAAGTGGCAACGCCCTGCCGTGCGCCATCCGTCCACACACGGCGAGAACCCCTCGCACACCTCCCATTGAAATCAATGTTCCCCTCCTCTATTCTCAGACGTGTCTCTCTTCGCGCTTCCTTCCAACGCCAACTAGGGGCTTATCATAGTCAACACGACGTAGGATCCGACAGGGGAACAGATAACAAGCCAGACAAACACAGATACAGAGGACCATAAGCACACAAACACACATGCGTCCGCAAACGCTGCGCCGTCTATGTGTCTGGGGCCTCTACGCCTCCACCCTCGCGGTGGCGGTTGCTGTGGCGGCTTCGGACGTGCAAGAAACAACCCCCAGCACTCTAAGTGAGAAGAAGCTCGCCTCTGAGCATCGCCGGCAGACCAAGCGTGTGTATGCGCTGCTGTACGACATTATGCGCATTGTCATCTTCACCTTTCTCTCCGCCATCTTTGCCGGTCTGACGCTGGGTGTCATGTGTGCGGACACCTTCACGCTCGAGATTATCGCCACGAGCGGCCCTGTGCCGGAATGTAAGTACGCGGCGAAGGTGCTGCCGTTGCGCCGTGAAGGCCACAAGACTCTGTGTACCCTCATCATTTCGAATATGCTACTGAACACGCTGATTGTGCAGGAGTTCGCCAAGGTTTTCGACGTGCTTAACGCCATCAAAAATCGAGGTCTACCACCGACAGAAACGGCCGACGACCGCTCGGATTTCTACGGCTTCATCATCAGCACGTTTGTCATCGTCGTCTTTGCTGAGGTCATCCCGATGTCCATCTGCAAGTCCAAGTACTCTCTGCGCGTGGCGGCAGCGGGCTCCCCGTTCGTGCGCATTGCCATGTTCCTAACGTACCCCGTCGCGGCACCTCTCGGCTGGATGCTGGACAAGATCGTCGGCACGGAGGAGGCGGGTCAGATCTACGATCGCAAGGAGTTGCGGAAACTCATGTGCATCCACTATGAGCAGGAAGGCAAGAAGGTGATGGAACAGACGGAGCTGACGCTCATGCTGTCCGCCATGGACTTTCAGGACCGCCGCGTCGGCGAGATCATGACGCCCATCCAGAGTGTGACCGTCGTAAACGAGGAGGAGCTGGTGACGGCTGATTTTATTGAAAAGCTGTGGCTGTCAGGGCGGTCGCGTGTCCCTGTGCAGTCGTCATCGGGTCAGATCCGCGATGTGCTGGTGGTAAAAGATCTTATGATGTTCGCCGACGCACAGTCGTACAAGGAAGGGGGCGAGCGCTCTGTGCCGCTCACGGTGAAGGAGATCTTGAAAACAAAGAGCAGGCCGTTCGCCATGGTGGGGTACTCCACAAAATTACCGGTGATGCTCAAGTTTTTCCAAAACGCGAAGACGCACATGGCTATTGTGTATGCCGACGGAGAGGAAGGCGGCGAGGAGGGACCAGAGCTGGATGCAACGCAGAACGCGAGCGCCACCGTGCGCAAACGCGTCTCGGGCGACAGCGCGCCACTTGGTTTGGTAACCATGGAGGACGTCGTGGAGGAGCTACTTGGAGATGAGATTTACGATGAATACGACCGCTACGAGTCCACTGAGGCCTCGGTGGTCACGTCGCCGGTGTGCGAGAGGGAGTTCAGCCCCACCCGCCGTGCAGGGCAGCCGCTGCTGCCCATGGAGCCGCGTACGCCACCAAGGGTGAGCTTCTACTCGTACTTCACCCATCCTGAACGGAGCGTGCCACTGAGCGAGTCGCAGCTGTGGGCGGTGGTGTACTTTCTCAATCGCACAGTCGCGCCCTTTTTCGCTTGGTCACCGCCGTACATAAAGCTTCTCCTCGATGAGGCCGGTGATGAGCAGCTTGTGCCCAGCGAGGACAGTACGCAGTTTGATGGCCTCGGTTCAGAGCGGTCGCTTCCCGTTGCTTCACAGCCACCCGGCGCGGACACGGACCTGATGTCTGTGAGCACCTTCGACGGGCAGCGTCGCGGCACACGCTACGCCACCTTCCTGCAGGGGGATCACACCAAGTTTCTAAGCATGGCGCAGGAGGAGCGGTTCCTCCTCTACAGCACCGGTGTCCACTCCGACGTCTTTACGCTCGTGCTCGGTGGTCGTGTGGACATGCTCGTCGGCCAAGACAACTTCTACACAAAGGCGTTCTCTTTCCACTGGATGGGCGAGAAGGCGCTCACAGAGCCGTTTTACGTACCCGAGTACAGCGCCGTGGTCCGCAAGCCCGCTCGCGTTGTCCGCATCACGCGCACGCTTTTTGAAAAGTACCTGTCCTATCAGTCCCTGACTCAAGAAAGCACGTCTCGTGTGCGCATTGTCGGCTCTCGCAATGCGCATAGGAGCGGTGACTGCCTGCGCTCTCGTAGCACATCAGCCGGCAACCCTTCCCGTGATCTGCATCGCGATCCTCTCCTTGGTGAGCAGTCCCGCGGGTACGGAACGCTCCAGTGAGGGGCGATACACCTCCACCTTTTTTGTTTTTGTTTTGGTTCTTGCTCGCGAAGCTTACTGATTGTGTATGTTACCACCGCGCCTCTTGTTTCATTGGCTAATGTTGTATTCGCGTTCGCGCAGCTCGCTATGTGCCGCTCGACGCACCACAGAACCCCATAACTGTTCTGCATTCTCCCTGCGCACTCATGCTCTCTACCTGTTTGTCACACGCACTGTTTTGAACACTCGTCTTCAGTCGAGTTTTCGCGACAATACGGGAATGTGCCATTTGCTAAGGAATCCGAACGAGTAGCGATGACACCAACAGGCACAGTGTAAGGCGCTTGTGGTTGAGGAAGGCAGAGATGCCTGAAAAGAGCCAAGGCCGCAAGGGGGAACGGGAACTCCCTCCTACACGTGTCCGTCACAGAACACTGATCTTCATGATACTCTTGGGGTCAAGTATCGCCTTTGAGCGAATCGCTTCCGTATTTGTCCCTCTTGGGATGAATATGTACCTTTTCGCCGAAGAGAGAGAGAGAGACCCATTCAGTGAGGGAGGTCATTGAACGGACAGCTCGCAAGCAGACTTGCGCCAGCTACATCCGCGTTTGCGATCTGTCGCGTTAGCGTTGTTTGTATCTCGTTGCGTTCCCTCTCGACGACGCGCTATCTACCGGCACCCCTCATCTCATCTCATCTCTCTCTCTCCCTCGCTTTCTACCTCGTGAATGTACCGAACGTGCGCGCGCTACCAGGAGAGCTCGGTGCACGACAAGCGCGTCGCTTAACCACAAACACATCAACTAACACATCAAATGGACACGGAAGAAGGCGAGTTTGTTATTTCTGGTCACGCATGCAGCGCTGAGGATGCTGCTTTCGATCAAGTGGTGGGCGTCATCGAGGACTTTATGATCGACTTCGACATGGATGCGGCGCTGCAGACACTCCCGTCATTTTCGTCCATGCAAGACGACCACGCCAAGCACTCAGTCTACAAAGAGTTCGTGGCGAAGGTCGAGGCGGAGCTTGACAGCTACGTCTCGGGACATAGCCCCCATCCCCTTGCTGAGGTGGCCCAGCTGCTGCAAGCGCGACAGGACGAGGTCACGCCAGAATTGTGGGAATTCGTCTCAGAGGGTTGCTTTGATTATGTCTCTTTTGCAGACCTGTGGGCACAGGCACGTCCCTAGAACACAAGGAGACATGGACATGTGCGAGAGCGCTGTTTGACGTATACGTTGTGGTTTGCTCGGTGACGAACATGAACAAAGAGACACAATAAGCCGCTGCAAACTTTGCTGGTCAAATGGACCTATGTCCACACGCCTGCCGTGTCACCTTGGCGGGTTTGTCTGTGAAGATACAGGTCACCTGGCGCTTTTTTCTTTCTGTTTACCGCTTGGCGATTTGCCGACTCATGAGTGGGTACGGCTTCTGAGAGAGAGAGAGTGCGTGTAGTAAAGGTCAATGCCCAGCGACCAAAGGATCTCCTCGGACTGCACTCACCCGTTCCCGATCCTACCACTTCCATGCTGACACCTCGGTCCCACGCATGCACTTTCCTTCACGTCCTGTCCTCGCTACACTTCTTCTCCCCTTGGGCAAAATATTTTTTCGCACTCGGCTGATAGGATCGAGTGAGAGAAACAAAGCAGTTTTTTTTTTTGCGAGTGACAGCGGACGCACTATCCGCTGAGGCTCGTACAGCTCTATCGACACACACACACACACAAACACGAAGAACGCCTACGCACGAGCTGCGTCTGCTGCAAATCCGCAAAGCCCATGCTCTTCGGTACAAGGCAATATCAAAAGCCTACGCGCTACCAGTCCTTCGAGCTGCCGTGGACGCCGGTACGCCCTCCCCGCTCGGAGGAAACGATTCGCACTCTTCTCGAACGACACTGGCAATCAGACACGCTGCACACATCCTTCTCGTATGAGGATCGCGTGGCTGTGCACAGACTACTGAGCTTGGTGGTGTCCGACAAGACCATGCAGGAGCTTGTCGACGGGTTTGTGCTGCCACCGCCGTACCGACTGCCCACGTACGCAGAGCTCCGCGCTGCCGCACCCACTGACAGTACCGTGCAGAGTTCCGTCGCGTATGAGTACCCGTCCCGCCACACCCTGCGCATCGCTGTGGAGAAGGTCAATCCCTCTCTCGACGTGCTGCTCCCTCTCATCCCCTTCAATATTGGCATCAGTATCGGTTTCTACGACGCCCGTCTTCGTGCTGCGGCCAGGCGTCTCTGCTGGCTTCTGGGTCTCCCCTTCGAGCTCGTCGAGCGCCAGGAGGCAGGCGTCAGCGAGGCTCACAACACAGCGGCAGTCACCCTCCAGTACAGTGGGCGGCTGACGAGCGAGCAGGTCAAGGAAAAGGCAGACGCAATCAAGATTGCAAAACGGTCGCAGCTAGCGAGTCTCAAACGAGCTGTGCGGATTGGTGGTTTCGCACTCCTCGGTAGCGGCATCGTGGTTACCGGCGGCGTTCTTTCCGCTCCACTGCTCGCCCCAGCCTATGCTTCGCTGGTCGCGGGTGTGAGCACGACCATCCACTCGATTGGTACAGTCGGCTCCTACGTTCTCGGCACTGGCGCGGTGGCGGCTGTCTTTGCAGGCGCGGCGGGGGCAGTCGCGCAGTGCGTGGGCACGGCAGGTGTCCTGACACCTTTGATTACGACCGCCAACGTGGCTGCGGTGTTCGGGCTTGGCGGCGCAGTGATCGGCGGCCGCAAAGGGTATCGACGCACGAACGGCGTGGACGTGTTCAAGATTCGCTCCGTCAACGACGTGGAGCGCTTCCGCACCGGCCCACACGATGCCGCTGTGGAGACCCTCCTTGCCCTCACTGCGCAAACGACGCAGACCGCGAACTCCGCGATGGCGGGCAGCGCGCTCGCAACGCCGTTTGATCTAGCCAACGTGGTTGAGGATGACTCGGCACCGGGCATTGTCGTACCGTCGTACACGCGCTACATCGCCATGGGCCACGTTGCGAAGGTAAAGAGCATCAAAAAACGCTTCAGCCAAGTTGTTTTCGCGTTGGACAGCCAGTTAACCGGCTTTGAACTCCGATGCAAGGCTATCAAACTGGTAGCTGGTGTCTGGGGTCTGGCGCCACCAGCGGTGATCGCGAGTGGACACAGCGGCATCTGCGCCTGCATGAACCGCTTTGCACAGCCCACTGGCGCGGGACTGGTGCTGTGCTACGAAGCTGTCTCGGTCAGCACGACAGCGGGCAGATCACCGTTTCGGCTGTGGGTGCGTGCGTACAGTGACCTTTTCGGCCAGTGGGAGCTGTCGTCGTACGTGGAGAACCTGGATCGCCCGTTGGACCCGATCAACTCGGAGGTCGTACTGAGCAGCAACCGCTCCACCGGCAGCTACACGCGCACTCAGGACGGCGTCACCATGGAACTGCACACGAAGCCCTTTGTCTACCTCAAGGTGTATTTGACAGATGCGATGAGCGTGAACTTTCAACGCGTGGTCTTTCCTCTCGTCGAGCTCAACCAAGTAGCGCAAGAGTATGCAAAGGAATTGCTGGCGCGGCGTCGTGTTGGCATCGCGTTCGTCAACAAGTCGCGCCACACCGTCGCCATTCGCGAAACGCACGTGCTGGTGGGTGTGCGCTGGTCGAAGACAGCCACGCCTCGCCGTATTGACCCCAAAGAGGCCTCCTTGACCATGTTCTGCAACAAACCCTGGACCCTTGACGGCGTGCAAGGCTACTACCTCCTGGAGGTGCGAAACAATAGCGATGATCCTCGTGTGAAGCGGTACTTCCTCCGCCTTGACTTCAGCGTCAAAGGACGGTCGCAGACACTACTAGCCGCGGCGCTCGCAGGCCCAAACGCGATGCAGCTCAAAACGTGCTGCAGTGCTTGTGTGCCGATACCGAAGAAGGGCACGACTGTCTTGCTGGAGAAAGGTCTCTTCTTCGATGCGGCCCTTTCCGCTGACCCCAAGACGAGCGTGGTACAGCTCATTATCAGCAATGATGTGGAAAGCAAAGCGCCTGCTCGCGCGACCCAAGAGACGGCGTCGCCGCCACGCGCAACGCTCACGTTCGGCATTTGTGGGTTCATCTCTATTTTTGACCCCCGGCGTGCGGCCAGTGATCAGCAGGTCGCGCTTTGGCAGCCTGTCATGTCCAGTGCCGCGTTGCTCGGCCTGAGCGACGACTACGTGGTCCACTGGGAGGATAACTACCTGACACAGTTCGCCGACTCTGTCGACATTGACCTCAATCTCAAGATGGCGGACAGAGTAAGCAAAAAGACCTTCAAGAAGGTGACGAAGGCTGTGAGAAAGCAGATAGAGCAGCAGCTGCTGCAGAGCGTTGTGTTCAGTGGCTTCCGCGCGTACAAGTCGCTTCTCGGAGCGTTCAACGTACCTCTCTACGCTGTGTGGGCGGCTGACGTGATTGACAACGCGTTCGCGGTGCTGTCGAACCGTGCGGTGTACGCCGGCAAGGACCTGGCTGTGGCGCTGCTGGATGAGGCGCGCGGTCGCCGCCCTGTGTCGCTGGTGGGCTTCAGCTTCGGTGCCAAGGTGATTGTGGAGTGCCTGTCTGAGCTCGAGCGCGTGGACGCGCTGTCGGTGGTGGAGAACGTGTACCTGCTGGGCGGGACGTTTCCCGCTGACCCGGCGCTGTGGCAGCGTCTGCGCCGCGTTGTGGCTGGGCGTCTGGTGAACGTGTACACGCGCCACGACTGGGCACTGTGGATGATGTACAAGGCGAACGACGTGAACATGAAGCCGATGGCGGGCATCACGGCGGTGAACGTGCCTGGTGTGGAGAACGTGGACCTGACGCCGCTGGTGCTGCAGCACTCCGAGTACGCGTCGCGGCTGGCGGACGTGCTCGACGCGATCCCGGCCCGCCCGACGGAGGAGACGTGGAACCCGAAGAACCGCCTCGGGTCTCCGGGCATCGTGGCGCCTCATCGCAACGCCAAGGCACTCGTTCGCTCGATGGGCATGTCTTTCTCTTCCGTAGTCAGCAACGCCCCTTTCTGTGCCTTTGGTGTGCGCAACAGTCTCGTCACGGACATCGACGCGTTCGACACATCCATCGAGTTTGTGGACTGCTCTGTGTTTGACGGCTTCTTCGACTTCCTACCTCCGCACGATGTGGACGCGGCCCACGTCGGCGTGTTTGGCGCGCAAGGGAATCCGAACAAGCCTATGGCTGGCGCGCTGGTGTTTCGCTTGCATTTACGTCCGTTTGCAGAGCAAGACGTGTTTTTCATCGTCTTCTTCTACGGGGACAGCCGCGATGACGCACGCGTCACGGTCGAAGTGCGACTGATGGACCCTGGTTTGGCAGAAAGCCGTTGCTCCCCGCTCTCAGGCAGCCCTTTGTGGGAGACATCTTCACCTGTGGGGGTCGCATCGGATGACGGCACGGCGGAAGCAGTACGAGAAGTTCCGGATGGTCGTGTCTACGACCCCGACACGGACGAGTGCCTCGCGACACGAGAAAACCAGCACTTGGCAACGATCCTGCACGAATGTACAAGCTCACTTGAGGAGGTCCGCACGATCATCGACACATCCGCGCATGTCGTCTCGCGCGAAGACCGCTGCGCGGAGGTGAGCATTCCTGTGGTCATGGTGCGTCCCTTCATGGATGGCGGCCGCACGAGTTCAGTGAAGGTTAAGCTGGAGCGTCAGAGTGGTGGTGTCGTGCTCAACGTCCTAGCGCTGTTTACCGAGGTCTCAACAAGCGATCAGCGCCAGAACTTTACGGAGCGCATCTACGAAAAGACGTACGGTGTGTACAGTGCGAGCCTCCAACGGTCTACCGTGCTACCCGCTACCGCGCAGCTGCACCCGCTTGACGCGTTGGATAGTGTTCTGCGTGAGCTCGGCGCGCAGATTCGGACCGAGCGGAATCGGGTGCGGACGGCGGGCGGTACCATGTACGCGGACCGCCCGATTGTCATTGTCAACTGTGGTGAAGTGCCGCTCTACTTTGGCGAAGAAGACTTTCGCTACGCCGGCGAAGTCAAATACGGGGCAGTGCAGTGGATGCGCTTTCCGCCCCCCGAGATTCCGCCACGCATGTTCACAATCATGGTGGTCAAGAACTTCCGTCACGGTGGCGTGTTTCCCACTATTCGGTACGAGACGGTGGACGAGAGCTGCGGCTTCGATGTGGTCTCGACAGTGCCGACGACGGACGTCACAGTGAAGCGCGGTATCCAGTGCTACACAGTCGCAGAGTTTCCTTTGGTGGGTGAAGTGACGCTCACGTCGGTGCAGCACAGCGGTGTCTCGTTCCACGTCGTTCACATGACCCCCGTTACCCCGAACACAGAGGCTGAGCGAAAGAAGCGACTGTCGCGCACCAAGCAGGAAAAACTCAAGGATGCGGGCTGGTACGTCAAAGTGTAGGACACGGCCACAACAAGGGACTTGTGTGCACACAACGCGCTTTGAACTGGCATCGCCCCCACTGCTCGTGTACACTCGCTTATTGAGCTGTCAAGGTGCAGTCCCCGAAGGCCTGCCACATGGCGGCCTCCACCCCACTCGCCCTCTTTTCGTTTCGCGTTGATTTTCTCTTCTTTTTTTTTTGTCGTTGCTTTTTCACCCACACCCCTTGCCCTTCTCCGACGGGCGTACACGAATACACGTAGCTCCCGGCTCCCTTGTGTCATGTCACTGAGATGCGCTTATGCACCGATATGGTGTTCGCTTCATCGAACGTCCAGTGGGTCAATACAGAATGTGATGTGTGTCGACGGTCAACACCTCCTGATACACATCTTTCCCTCTGCCCTCGTCTTCTTCGTGTCCACACGCCACGACTTGAGTGCCGTTGCGCGCTCCAGGATTCAACATTGACCACCCACTCTCCTCGCCGTTGTTTTTTTCTGTCCATTCTACACTGATCACAGTGCGGAAAACGACCCCAACGAGAAGTGTGTTCTTTCCTATCGTGCGTGCTGCTGTGTGAGGAGCTCTCTTTTACATTTTTTTTCTTCCTTTATTTAGTCCGTTGCTTCTTTCAGCCTCAGAGAACCAGTACGACGCGTCTAGAGTAGGATCCTCACCCTTATCCGCACTTTCAAGATGGCCGCCGCCGCCGCCGATACGAACGCGTCGACGGGACAGAGGCTCTCACCGTTTTTCCGTGATTATCGACTCCTTTGGACACCCATGTGTGCTGAGCGGACTGCGGCGGAGCTCAAAGCGGATGAAGCGCTCATCCAAGCGTTCGCCGCAAGATGCCGTGCGCCACTCGAACGCGCTGCAGGCGCCGCCAAAGCAAGCTTGACCACCAGCGACTCGTTGTCCATGGACTTCTCCTTTGAAGACCGCGTTCTGACCCGGTGTCTCTTGTACTGCGTTCTCTCCGATGATTCCCTGCGCGCCATGGTCGACGGGTTTTTGCTACCCCCTCCATTCACCTGTGGCGACATGTCCGCTCGTCTGTGGAGCCCTCAGGATGTGCATGACCTCGTGCAAGTGCTTGACCCTGAGCGCCGCCTGGCCGTCGCGCTGATGCCCTTCAACATGGCCCTCCGCCTCGGCTCGTACGACGCCCGATTGCGTGTCGCCTCCCATCGGCTGTGCTGGATCTTCAATCTACCGTGTAGCGTCATTGAGCGGCAAGAG
The DNA here is from genome assembly GCA_030849045.1 of Wallacemonas rigidus. Taxonomy (NCBI): domain Eukaryota; phylum Euglenozoa; class Kinetoplastea; order Trypanosomatida; family Trypanosomatidae; genus Wallacemonas; species Wallacemonas rigidus. The sequence continues at coordinate 78,218 of JASAOL010000541.1, forward strand.
CAGGTCGTTGCCGAGGTGCATGAGGCCATGCTGCGCGAAGGCGCGGGTAGCCAGAACGCCGAAGACAAACAGAAAGATATCGAAGGCAGCAAACAAAGCACCAAGGTCTCGTTCAAGAGAGTCGCCACTATTGGTGGCTTTGCGCTTTTAGGCGGTGGAGCGCTGGTATTGACGGGAGGGCTTGCGGCACCGTTGATCGCTCCGGCGTATGGCGCTCTTGTCTCTGCCACCGTAGCCACCCTCGGCGCAATCGGCACCGTCGGCAGCGCGCTTCTCGGTGGTGGTGCCCTGGCGGCCCTGTTTGCAGGGGCGGTTGGTGTGGCCACACACGCGGCCGCTCTCGCCGGAATTCTGTCACCGGTTCTCACGGCTGCGAACGTGACGGCCATCTTCGGCGTGACCGGTGCAGCGCTCGGTGGGTACAAGGCGATGCGTCGCACGGGTGAAACGGATGTACTGGCCATCCGGTCTATCGACGAGATCGAGTCGTTCGAGCAGCCGAGCGACGCTATTGACTCGGCAGAGGTGGTGAAGAGCTTGGCGGACTCGGATCAGGCGGTTGTACAGAACCGCATCGCGGATATGACGGTCCTCAACACGCTCGCAGCACTGCCTGATATGGTGGAGGACGGATCTCAGAGCGGGGTCGTGGTGCCATCGCACACACGCTCCGTCGCCATGGCCCACGCCAAGGCCATCAAGGTAGTCCGCAAGCGCCGTCGTAGCGTTGTTTTCGCGCTCGACAATCAATTCGCAGGTTTCTCTCTGCGCCTCAAAGCCACTCACGTCGTCTCAGGTGTGTGGGCCCTGACACCACCGCAGTTTATTCCTGAGGGCCACAGTGGTGTGTGCGCGTGTGTGAACCGCTGGGCACGTCCGACGGGGACTGGCTTCATCCTCTGCTATGAGGCGACGCCGACCACGCCGCAAGCCGTCGCCACGCGCAGCAGCTTCCGGCTCTGGGTGCGTGTTTTTGTGGACACTCTGAACGCGTTTGAACTCACGTCATTGGTCGAGAATCTTGAGACGGAGCTTGACCCATTCGCTGCCGAGTACTACCTGGAGGAAAAGTGCTCTGGCAAGAGCTATACGCGAACACAGCGGCAGGTCGTGATGGAGATGCATCGTAGTCCGTTTACGTACCTTCGCGTCTACCTCGCGAATGACGCGGAGAAATGCAACAGTCGGCCTGTGACGTTCCCTATTGAAGAACTGCCTCAGCGCGAGCTCGAGTACATGCATGACGTCAAGGAGCGCCGCAAGGTTGGTGTGTCCGTGCTTAATCGCACTGGCCAACACACTATCCACGTTGTCGACTTCAAGCTGTTCAACGGCGCGCAGTGGCCGCAAACAGCGTCGCCCATGCGGGTCAACCCCGGCGAAGCCTCGCTAACAGCCTTCACGAATAGCAGTTGGAGCCTCCAGGGTGCCGAGGGCTACTACATCCTGGAAATAGTCAATGGGCGTGGAGCGGCGATTCACGCCAAGTACTTTCTGCGGTTTCAATTTGAAGTTTCGGCGACGAAAAGTCTGAACTACGCCGTCGCCGTGGCCGCGACAACCCAGAAGCTAAAGCAGATGGAACTGACGCCGTCCGCACCGGAGAGCACCACGGCACCTGTCGATCTCCCATCAGGACTCTTCTTCTCCGCGGCTGTCCGCATCGACAAGGCTCTTCACGTGATGGAACTGCAGCTGCGAAGCGATGTGGAGAGACGAGTCGGAGAGCAGGCGCGGTGTGCGTCACTGTCCGTCGGCGTCTGCGGGTTCTCTACCGTCTTCGATCCTCGCCGGCCAACGCAAGATCAACAGGTGGGTCTCTGGCAGCCGGTGCTGCGCCAGTGTCAACTCTTTGGCCGCACTGAGGCGTACGCCCTGCAGTGGGAGGATGGGTACCTGACCCGATTTGGGGACGCGATTCACATCGACCTTGACCTCGCCAACCACATGTCCAGCCGCGTCACCGGCACACTCACACGCACGGTCAAGAAGCAACTGATGAATGGCGCCTTGTTCGCGGGCATGAACGCGTACAAGTCATTTTTGGGTGCCTTCCAGCTACCTCTCTACGCTGTGTGGGCGGCTGACGTGATTGACAACGCGTTCGCGGTGCTGTCGAACCGTGCGGTGTACGCCGGCAAGGACCTGGCTGTGGCGCTGCTGGATGAGGCGCGCGGTCGCCGCCCTGTGTCGCTGGTGGGCTTCAGCTTCGGTGCCAAGGTGATTGTGGAGTGCCTGTCTGAGCTCGAGCGCGTGGACGCGCTGTCGGTGGTGGAGAACGTGTACCTGCTGGGCGGGACGTTTCCCGCTGACCCGGCGCTGTGGCAGCGTCTGCGCCGCGTTGTGGCTGGGCGTCTGGTGAACGTGTACACGCGCCACGACTGGGCACTGTGGATGATGTACAAGGCGAACGACGTGAACATGAAGCCGATGGCGGGCATCACGGCGGTGAACGTGCCTGGTGTGGAGAACGTGGACCTGACGCCGCTGGTGCTGCAGCACTCCGAGTACGCGTCGCGGCTGGCGGACGTGCTCGACGCGATCCCGGCCCGCCCGACGGAGGAGACGTGGAACCCGAAGAACCGTCTCGGGTCGCCTGGTGTGGTCGTGCCGTCACGCAAAGTCGATGCCGCTGTCGCGAACATTGGCGCGTCTCTCGGTTCGCTGCTGAGCTCGACGCCCTTCTGCGGCTTCGCTGTGCGCAACCACGTGCTCAGTGACATGCCCGAGTTTGCGCCGGAGCTGGAACTTTGCGGTCACCTCTCGCTTCATTGCTTTTTCGACTTCACGCCGCGCGATGTTGTGTCCACTGGGACGGCGGGTTGCTTCGGTGTCGTGGGGAACACAGACGATACGGCCATGGGCGGTGTGGTAGCCTACAGGCTCACAATGCCCGAGTGGTCGGATCGAACGCTCCTCATCATTGTCCACTTTTACGCCGAGAAGAACGGGGAGGTGCTCGTCGCCGTGCAGCCGAACCTCATCACGGCTCGCGTACGCGGTGATGAGACGCAAGAGGCGATGCTCGAGCGCGCTACGACCATTGTGACCCAGACAGTGACCTCGCTCGAGGATGTGCAGCGGGTCTGTCGCCGCAACGGCACCAGGGACGGCAGTGTGAGCACAGAAGTACCACTCGTCACGAGCCCCTTCTCCGATCGTCACCGATCGGCGCCTGTGCACCTGTCGTGGCGCAAGACGAAAGGCGGCGTGGTCCTGACGGTGCTTGCTCTGTTTCTCAAGGACGCATCCGAACTGCAACAAGCGCGTATGACGGAGGCCTCTTTCAATAAGGAGTACTTACCCGCACTGGAAGCCGCTGCCCCGGCGGAGTCAGACCCGAGCGAGGCGGAAGACAAACAGGCCGATCCACCGACACTGATGGCGCCAGTACTGCCAATGGAAGATTTGCACGCGCAGCTGCACAGCACCGTCAAGCGCTTCGCGAGTCCGTCAAAGCTCACTGCGGACACATCGGCGTCGGCGACGGTCTCGACAGCGAGTGCGCGCCTGGCACCCGTTCCCATTGCGATTGTCAACTGCGGTGACATTCCCGTCTTTTTCGCTACGGACGTTTATTACCGCTCTCTCGCCGAGGCCGCGTCCGCGGCTTGCGTTGGCGACGCCGCGAGCAGCGAGAGCCCGCCCGTCAATCAGGAGGTGCAGTGGGTTCTTTTCCCACCACCAGAGATCCCACCACGCAGTGTTACGGTTATGGTGGTCAGGAGCCTGACAGATGGTCAATTTCTCCCCGATATACGGTACCGCACAGCGAAGGAGGAGTGCGGCTTTGCGATCTCCTCGCTGCACGTTGACACAGTAGTGAACGACAGCACAACCTCTGCGACGCGCACCATCCACTGCGTTCCCGATCCCGCCTGCACCCTGCAAGCGGAGGCTAGCGCGACCTCGATGACGGTGGACGGTATGACGTGCTTTATCGCAATCATCACGCCTGTCGGCCCACCGGACAGTGGAAAGGATCACAATTTAACGTCAACAGATGTCAAAGAGGGCTTGCGGGAGTACGGGTGGGTTATCTTCTGATCTGAACACACGATAGAAGGTCTTCGCGGCAAGACAAGAGACAGTGAGCCACGGCGCGTATCGGCACGCCCCCTTGTCGACTGAAAGTGCGCTCGGACGCACCTCCCTTGCTTACTCTCGTGCTGCGTTTCTGCTGATGTGTTCTCCTTCTTTTGACTCACACACATCACCTCGCTGACGTGTTCGCGGCGGTTCGACAGCGCACGTTTTCCTTCCCCCCCCCCGGTTGCGACTGATGTTCCTCCCTTGAATCCGCACAACGCGCCAATCGAGTGGTCATGCAAAGCCGTGCGTCTGGCTCTTTCCGCGTCCGTATTCGTGGACGTGTCAACTGCACCGCACCTCGCTTGTGCACGGTAAAGCAAAGCACGCCCGCGCAGCTCCTTCTGAAAAGCGATGAACGTGCTCGCCTCTTCAGGGCATCACTCCAGCGGTGTCTGCGGCAGTGCGCACAGTTCATGGCTGCATGGTCGGGTTTCGCCTTCCCACCCCCCCAGTGCTGTCTCACCCACTGTTCCTTCCCTGACTCTCTCCATCTCTCTTTCGCAAAACAAAAAAAAAGCTTGTGGCTATTCTTCCCGCGTCCTCCAAAGAGCAGAGGTATGTTCCATGACGTTCTTGCAAAGTAGCTCGCGGCTCTCCTTGTCGGACTTCGCAAAGACACACAAGGTCAGGTCGTTCGATCTTTGGCTCCCCTTCCATCTCGCTGCCACCGCACACAGCCGTCCAGATGACCCCATCGTCGTGCGCGACAGCACGGCCTTGGCCCTGCTGCAGGGCGAGGACAAGCCGCTGGTCTACCGGCGCGCGGACATCGCGACGGCACTCGGGCTCGACACGCTAGACGCACCGGAAACGCTCTTGTCGCTGACGTGTGTACCTGAGTCCTGTGAGCTGTATGTGCGCTGGGACCGGCCCGGTCGAAAGATGATCCCTGCCAACACCCGTATTCTTCATCGCGTTGTCACCGAGGAGGACGCCCTTCAACAAGGCATCGTTGCCTCGCGACGAGTTGAAACACGAGGGCGGAAACGGGCGGCCAGCGTTTCTTCCGCGGTTACGGATGCGGGCTCCCTCGCGCACGCGGAGCTCACTCTCAGCAAAAAGCGGGCAGATCGCGCCGCAAGCCGCGCTGATCTTGAAAGACGACTCGGTGATGAGCTACCATCACGCGAGCACTCCGATTTAGAGCAGCTGCGTATCCATACGCTCCACACTATCCAAAAAGTGAAGCGTCAGCCACCACTTCATTTGTTTGCGAACCCGTCACACGCGGTGGTACTCTCCGCCTCAGGGTCGCACTGGCGTCGCACCGATCCGCGCGTTATTTTCCACACGTTCCGTCGCCAGGGTGCCACAGGGCCGCAGGCGGTGTCTCGGCAGCTTGTGCTGCTCTTTTTGGACGACGTCCTTGTGCAGCTCTTTCAGCTGAAACCGAAGCCAACACAGACAGAGAAGCTGGCCAGACGGCGGGCCGCCTTGGGCGGCATCCTCTCGCAGTACGCGAAGCGCGGGTACGCCGTTTGCTTCGTTGACCACCTCCCGTCACTGCATCACGCAAGCAAAGACGAGTTCTTTCGCATCACAGCGATCATCGAGGACCTTTGTGTCTCCCACTGCGGTGAGCTAGACGTCACTGTCATGCTGTCGGTGTTATCGAATGTGAGCGCTTCTATCGGCGCCAACAGTTCGTTTGTCCTCCCGCACTGCACCGGACTTCTGCATTTTCTCACGGCGGAAGTCAACCAATCTCTGCAACCAGACCCGGCGACATCCCTTGTGGTAGGCACAACGGACAGAGAATCACCCTTCACAGCTTCATACCATGCGCAGTTTGCATCCAGCGCTCATATGGCGTTTACGGAAATCGATGACTTTCTCAAGCTGGATTCCTCTTGAAAAAGAAGTCACCGCCTACTCCATGTCTGTATGTCGGTGTGCCTTCATGCGCAGCTGAACATTGCCAAGATTCTCAAGACGAGCCAAGCGGCAAGAGCTCGCGCGTATTAGCACAGGGAATGAAAGCACAAATTCAACTCCTCATACGGACAGTCAGCAAAAAAAAAAAAAGACAAGAAAGCTTGGACACGTAGAGTTGCCCGAATTGACGACTCATGAAGTGGATACCGCGTGCTTCTTCTGTGTGACGCACGTCGTCGACTCTGCCATGGTCAAGTGCTGAGTGCTCGAAATGCCGCACATTTACGCGCATTGAACGCTGTGCACAGCCTATACACGCGTCCATGATGCTCCTCCTACCCCCGCGTGAGCGTCGTCCCCCCCTTCCCCCGTACTTTCCCTCACCCACTCTCGGCTCCTTGCTGAATCTGATATCTCTTCGCCTTTGCCGAACTGTCATCACCACATCCCACCGTCGTCGGCTACGATGGAAGCTAGCCATTATCTTGTTTCCTCATCTTCCGTAAGTGCCGTGTCCACAGTGTTCACACCCCGAACAAAGTAGAGAGAGAGACAAAGCGTTCACATCCACAACGAGACTCGAGCTGCGCACACACAAACCACACTGAGCAGTCCCGTTTTCCACATCACCCCTTGCTGCTGTGTTCCGCTGTGGCACTGTCTGCGTTTCCGTCATGTCACTGCATCGTTGCGTAAGCGCTGTTCTACTGGCGCTTGTGGTGCTGGTATGTAGTGTGGTCACGGTACACGCTGCGGTCGTGACGCAACTCGACAGCGGTGCGTATGACCTCCATGCGGAGCCCTACGCTGGCGGCATTATTCGGCTCACGGTGCGCCCCACGACGCGAAAGGTCTTTGAGGTTGTGCATGCGATCTCGGCTTCCCCAGCAGATGAAAACGGGATGGCGGTGACCTGCAGTGACGCACTACACTGCCGTGTGACGTACGAAGACAAGCACCTAGATGTGGAGGTGAGCGCGTCCGAGCTTTTTCTCCGATTCACCAGCCAGGAAGAGCGTCTGGTGGAGGTCGAGTTACCTATTGAGTCCCTCGCTGCACCAAAGGCGACCTTCTCGTTTCCGGCAGCCAAAACACTCTACGGTCTAGCGGAGCACGCCGCGGACTTGCCATTGCGTGGAGGGCAAACGTACGAGATGTACAACACCGACGCGTTCCAGTACCCGGTGAACAGCTCCAAAGCCTTGTACGGCTCGATACCATTTATCATGGCGTACGCGGCGCAAGCTACGACGGGTGTGCTGTTTCTCAATGCCGCGGAGATGTCGGTGACGATTGTCGCCGGCGCGGCCGTGCCGACGTGCGTATGGGCGGCGGACGTGGGTGTTGTGGATCTGTTCTTCCTCCCTGGCTCCACGCCGGCCGCTGTGCAGCGGCAACACGCGTCGCTCACGGGCCCAACTCTGCTTCCACCCTACTTCAGTCTCGGTTTCCATCAGTGCCGTTGGAACTACTTGAGTACACGCGACTGCCTGGCCATCGACGAGGGCTTTGATCGCCACGACATGCCGTACGACGTGCTCTGGCTCGATGTGGAGCACACGGACAAGAAGAAGTATTTCACGTGGGACAAGTACAATTTCCCCGACCCTCACCTCATTGTGGAGGCCCTTGCCTCGAAGGGTCGCAAGCTGGTGACCATCAAGGACCCGCACGTGAAGGTCGAGTCTGGGTACTTTGTACATGATGACGCCATGAAGGGCAACTACTACGTCCTGGCAGCGGATGGTCAAAAGCCGTATGAGGCGTCGTGCTGGCCGGGACGGAGCTCTTGGCCAGACTTTCTCAACAAGCGTACACGCGACTGGTACGCTGCGTATTTTCACGAGGACCGCTACGCCGACTCTTCCCGCATCCACTCGTGGGTGGACATGAACGAGCCGTCTGTCTTTCAGGGCTTCATGGGATCCATGGCCAAGGACGCCATTCACGTCACAGACGCTGGCGAGCGTGTGGAGCACCGCTACCTGCACAACGAGTACTCCCTGCTCTCCATCATGGCCGCCTACCAAGGCTCCCTCGAGGCGCGCACAGGTCCAACACGGACGGAAAGGCCCTTCCTCCTGACACGCTCCTTCTTCCCAGGGGTTCAGCGCTACGCGGCGATGTGGAACGGCGACAACATGGCCCGCTGGGACCACCTCGAAAACACGTTCCCAGAGTTGCTCTCCCTCTCTATGTCGAACTATCCCTTCTCGGGAGCTGACATTGGCGGGTTTTTCTTCGAGACGGAGGCGGACCTCTTCGTCCGATGGATGCAGTCAGGCATTTTCTACCCGTTCATGCGCGCACATGCACACCTGGACACGCGCCGCCGCGAGCCGTGGACGTTCCCAGAGGAAATGCGCATCCACCTGCGCAACGCCCTCGCGCTGCGGTACGCGCTTCTGCCCTACCTCTACACCGCTTTCTACACCGCACACCGCGAGGGCGACACCATCCTGCGCCCCCTGGTGTACGAGTTTCCACTGGAGGAGGAGCTCCGCGAGGTGCAGAACACATTCTTGTTTGGGCCCGCTCTCTTGGTGCAACCGGTGGTCCACAAGGACGCGACGTCCGCCGTCGTGCCGCTTCCCCGTGGTGCGCGGTGGTTCAGCTTTCACAGCGGTGAGCTCGTCGCGCCAGACAACGGCTCTTACACCATGCCAGTCGAACTTGATACCATTCCCATGTTTCTCCGTGGCGGCCATATCCTGCCCATGAAGCTTCGTCTCCGCCGCAGCACTCAGGCGACGCGCTACGACCCGTTCACACTCTACGTGGCACTCAACGAGCGGGGTCAAAGCCGCGGCGAGCTGTACCTTGACGACGGCGAAACGTTCGACTACGAGAAGGGTGCGTATGTGCGTCGTGTCTTCGAGTTCTCGCAGGGGCAGCTGCGCTCTGTGCCGCACCCTGCGTCGCCAGGGAGCGGCGACGGGCTCGACTACATCAACGAGGTGGAGCGGGTCGTGCTGCTGGGCTACCACGGGAAGCCCCACCGCATTCGGGCAACGACGCGTACCAACGCGTCACCAGACCCAGTGAATCCGTCAGCCGGCGGCGACACGGAGCACGTCGTTTCCGCCGAATTGGACTTCGAGCGCGTGGGTTCATCCATCATTATTCGCAAACCTGGTGTGCGCGTGACGGAGGACTGGTCTATTGTTATTGACACGCTGTAGTCATCCACGCGTCCCCCCTCCTCACCGCGCGTGCAATCTGCAAGTGCTGAAAGGCGTGAGGTGAAGAACGTCCAGGATTTTTCTGTACGTTTGGATATATATGTGTGGTTGTGTTTGTGTTTGTGTTGCGGCTGCTGTGCGTCTTCGCACCCCTCGCGCAGCGTATGAACTTGGTGTCGAGATCGGAGAAAATGAGGACAGAAAAGGAGGGAATAGTTCCCTACTAGTGTTGTCGGAACCGCGTGCGTCCGTGTGAGCACGAGAACAGCCACGTTGCTCGCACGGTGATCTACGTTGACCGAAGCGGGGTTACGTAGAAGAAATTGCAGACATCTAAAGCGGAAGGATAAGGGGACTGTCAACCGGTGTCCTTGCGTCGCGTAGCGCTCAGCTCGTGCCCTCCCTCCCGTCCTCCCCTTGACACACGTCCCCTCGTTTTGATACGATTTGTTCATTCTCTTATGTGCTCTTCTTGTCCCTCCCATCTCTGCTCACCTAGTAGATCGACTGCCACCGCTTTTAGGTTGCGTGTTAGTCCTTTTGTAGCACTTCTTTCTTCGTTTCTGACACCTGCCTAGTGTTCTGTAGTGTAGTGACTAGCTTTACTCTATCTCTGTCTCTCCCTCTTGTTTTTCCGATTCTGCCCGCGCTTCCCCCTTACCCAGCATGCTGCGTTACGGATCAAGGAGCGTGCAGGCCGTCGTCGCGGCGGAAGGCGTGCGTACCTTCTGGGATCCCTACGGCCACCAGACTGAGTCCATGTTCATGGACCGCAAGGACTTGAATCAAATGTACCCCACGCAGAAACCCAAGACGACCGGTGGTGGGTTCGGCTACGAGCGGGGTCCGTACTGGGACGCGATGCTCTTGCCCAACCCTGCTGTGCGCCTGCCGCACGAGCGTCGCCGCCTGAACCCCAAACCGGCGAAGCGCGTCACAGTTTTTGGTGCCAGCGGCTACCTCGGCGCGGAAATCGTGCGTGAGCTTTGTGAGCACCCTGATATTGAAAAGGTGCGCGCAACGACCCGCTACCCGACCCTCATCCCCAAAGGATCGGATTTGGACCTGCTGCTGCAGAAGTACCCCGAGAAGATCGAGCTACATGAGTGCGATGTGACCGACCGTATTCAAGTCAACGTGGCCTCCAACGGCAGCGACACGCTCATCTTCGCCGTGGACTTCCACAATGAGTACGCGAATAATAGTCACCACGACGTCTTTCTCACCGGAGCCACCAACGTCAGCTGGACGGCGCGCAGCGTGCGTGCGGAGCGCGTCATCTTCTGCAACGGGCTCGACGCGACGTTTGCGTCTGAGTCCAACTACGTCGACTTCCGTGCACGCGGCGAGGACGCCGTCGGCGCCAACCACCCGGACGCGACCATTCTCCGCTTCGGCCCCCTGTACGGCAAGAAGTACCGCTACCGCGGACTTGGCCGCTACGTGTATCCGGCGTGCTTCCCGAACACGCAGGTGCAGCCCACTTGGGTTGTCGATGCCGCCCGTGCCGTGGTGCGCTGCTCCATGTCACAGCGCGCGGTGCGCTACAAGTTCGATCTGGGCGGGCCGGAGACATTCTCGCACGTCGAGTGTTTCCGCGCGATCGCGCGCAACTTCGAGCCCCGTCTAGTGGTCCCGTGCTATCGCGGCTTCGGTCGCTTCTTCGGGAAGCTGGCAGGCTGGACGATTCCCAACCCGTGGTTTGACGATAACTACATTCTCACCTTTGAGCTTGATCAGGTGAACCGCCGTAGCACGCTCTTTGACCGGCTGGCGAGCTGGGACCGCATCGCGTACAAACCACACACGATCCGCGAAGCAGCCCTAGTGGAGCGAGGTCAGAAGGCGCTGGATCCACTCCACAAGTTAGATCTCGAGTTCAAGGCGTTGGAGGCCGCGGACAAGGCCGCTTTCGAGCAGGAGGAGGAGAACGCTAAGAAGTACGGTATCCACCGTGCCAAGGCTGAACCAGGTTTCGGTCGCTCAGACGGCCTGGAGGCCCTCGCGCAGGAGATCTACCCTGGCCAGCAGTTCCGCATGAAGCCTCTCGAGGGTGCGAAGTACCCCTCTACTGTCAAGCGCCCTGGTCCCACCGCTGTTCAATAAGCGAGCCACTGCTGCGGCTTGACAGCGGCCTGCGCCTGCCGGTTTCTCCCTCTTTTCCGTTTCATCATCTTGAGTACTGTAGTTTTTCGTTCTTTTGTTGGCAACCGCCAGTGCCGAGACCACAACTAGTCCGGTCTCTGTATTGCACATGCCCTGACATCGCACGTTTGCTTCCGTAGGAAACTGGTCCGCCTTCCGCCTGGCGACGAGGAGGTGAAGGCACCAGTCTTGTGGCGAGTATGAGAGGAAGCGCAGCGAGAGCCACGCCCCATGTACGACGTTCCACTGGGTTCCCGCACCGGGTTGACGCGCTTGGCTTGTGTCGCACCTTGCCATTTCTCCTATCTCGTCTTGTAGTGCGCGTTGATGGCGCTGATCATCCACGCCTTTTGTGATATGACCTCCATGTGGTGGCCTCAAGGATCAGAGAGTGACGACACAGTTGGAACTTGAATTCTTGTTGATTCACTCATCTACGTGACATTGGATCGTCGCTGTATTGAAACAAAAAAAAAATGATAAAGAAGCACGTGATGAAGAACTGCTTGCATTTAGTATCTGCTAGCTGACCGACTACGAGCGTTAGTCGTCGCTGGCGGGGCGAGGCGAGCCGACCCGACGCTAAGCGAACGTCCGCATCTATTGACGTGTCTCTGGGAACGACGCGGTATGCGAGCTCCACTGGAACGAATACGGCAAGGGCAACCTCACATTTCGGCATCCCCAAGCCACTCTTGTCTGGCTGGCTCACCCCGCTCGCTGTTTTTTTTTTTTCGTTCTGACCTTCACGGCGGGGTGACTGATGACAACCGTTCGGCTGCTGCTGGGTACCCCCCAAACAGACCTCGCCTTATTTGGTGTGCTGCCACTTGTCGCCCGTCGTTTACTCCACCTGCACGTGCGAAACACCACCACCGCATCCATCTCTCCGCTTTCTTTCCGCATTTACTGCTGAACTGTTGCTGTGCACGCCAGATTTCGTGCCTTTAAGAACAGCAAAACAGACAAACCGCACCGAGCATCCGCTGGCAGCACCCCAGCCAACCCTTTTTCTTTCTCGTTCTCCAACGTTGCGCCAAGCACTTTGGTCTATCTGTTTTCATTTCTCACATTTCTCTTTTCTTCTCTTCTTCTCTTGTTTCTCTTCTTGAAAGGCTACCGCCGCGCCTGTCCTTTCACGACATCTTATCTCTCCATGTTTGCTGGTGGAGGTCTTGGTGGGGGAGGTGTGTCCTCCGGTCGCGGGATGGGAAGCCGGCCGGCGTTTCGTACGTGTTACTTGTGTGGGCAACAGTTCGGCAGCGCCTCCATTGGTATCCACGTGCCTCAGTGCTACCAGAAGAAGCTGGCGCAGTGGCAGAACGCGAACCCTTCCACACGGGGGAACAAACCGAAGGACCCGAACACGGTGAACTGGCAAGGGAACGGCGCCATGACCAAGCGCCGACTCGACGATGAGCAATATCGTGAGTTCTCATCGAATTTAAGTCCATGCCCAAACTGCGGACGGACCTTTGCTCCAGACCGCCTGCCTGTTCACCTGCGAGGCTGTAAAGGGTCAGCTTCTTCTGCACGGACATCCACGGCAGCGGGAAAAGCGCCTCGCTCGAGTCAAGGCAGCGGCGGCGCGGCAACCTCTGTGCGTCTGGGTAGCACGGCGCGTCCCGCATCCATGGCCGGCTCCATGTCCCCGTCACAGTCGCAGTCGCGACGTAGCGTCAGCACGCATCGCGACAAGGGCATGCCGCCTCCACTGCCATTCTGCTACTTGTGCGGACGACAATTCGGCACCACCTCGCTGAATATCCACGTTCCTCAGTGCTACGCGAAAAAACTCGCTCAGTGGCAAAGCGCTGATCCTGCCAAGCGCGGCAAAGCACCGAAGCATCCCGATGAGGTCGAAGCCACCGCGGAAAGTATGTCGACGAAGGAACAGTCAGAAGCACAGTTTCAGGATTTTGTCAGTAACCTTGAGCCGTGTCCGAACTGCGCTCGCCGCTTCCTGCCCAACCGTCTGGTCGTACATCTCAGATCATGTCGCCCAGGCAACAGCGCGAAGCCTGTGCAGGCCGGCCCCCACGCCGCTGCATCCGCGTCAGCCAAAGCTGCGCTGCCGGTGCGCACTGCGCCGTCAGCCACCTCCGCATCCGCTGGCCAACGCCCCGGGTCGGCTGGGCTTGTTGGCGACGACGCCAACGCTAGCACAGACGACGAGGTAGACCGTGTGCACCCGCGTCGTAACCGCATTCCCAAGAATTCCAGCATCCCGCGCAGCGGTGTTACGTGTCCCAAGTGCGCGGTCGTCGAGTACGATGAGAAGGCCAAGTTCTGTCGCGAATGCGGACACAACCTGCGGCCCAAGACGATGACCGAACCGTGCACCTCATGCGGTGATGACGTGCCAGAGGGCTCCCGGTTCTGCCCGACCTGTGGCGAGCCCGTGAACGGCGCCGCTGCCCGTGAGCGACGCGCTGGTGCACAGAATGAAAATGCACCGACTGCGCGTGTGATTGTCTGCCCGGCGTGTGAGGCTATCTGTGACGAAGACGGCAATTTCTGCGACAATTGCGGTGCCATGGTAGAGACAGCCAACGTAGCGGACGGGGCTTCCCACACATCCCGTTCCATGTACTGCGAGTCGTGCCAGCAGAGCGTTGCCGACATGACACTGACGTTCTGCGAGGACTGTGGCGCGAAGTTAGTGTTTCGTGAGGAAGCCGCGCCGCAGCGCGGGTGTGACAGTGATGCCCGTCGCCCCGCGGGTGCCTCGCCTGCTGCGAAGAGCGATCGCAGTGCGCCCGCGAAGCCCAAGACAGGGACCGCTGCCACAGTCAAGGGTTCATCGTCCGTCGGAAAACAGAATCAGCCCAACGCGTTCCCTGACCTTCCAGAAGACGCCTTCGAGGAGGACTTTAGCTACCGCCAGCAGTGCCCGAGGTGCGGTCGCAAGTTTGCACCGGAAGCGTACGAGCGTCACGTGAACGTGTGCACGTCCCAGAAGAAACGTCCGACCTTCAACATGACGAAACAGCGGCTGGCAGACGTGGCGGACCCCAAGACGATCCAGAAGGTGTCCAAATCCATCAAAAAAGCGGGTACATCGCAGTCGTCGGCTGTGTCGGTGCCGAAGAAGGACTGGCGTGCTGAGAGCCGCGCGTTCCGCCAGGCTATGCGCGAGGCGCGACAGGTGGACGTGGTGCTGAAGAGCGGCGGCACCGCTGCGAGTCTGCCACCCCCAACGTACAGTGAAAATGCGCACTACGTGCAGTGCCCACACTGCACGCGCCGTTTCGCACCAGACGTCGCAGAGCGACACATTCCGCGCTGTGCCACGACTATGAACAAGCCAAAGCCACCGCCACGACGCCGCATTTAAGTGACACTGCGCGGCATTACCGCGTGTTGCCGTTCATGTGTAGCGATCACAGACGTTCACAATCGTTTTCACAGCCCGCAATCCCTGCAGCTCGCTAAGCCTGACGCGTGACTGTGTCTCTGCGGCTCAGTGCCCACTGTCGCATTGGCCTGGAACCTCTGCCAGCATCTACGACATGGAGAACTGTTCACTCGCCCTATATGTAAAATACACGCGTGCATGCTGCTCTCGCGTCGACAGTTCCTGTATCCACCCACGCGTCAATTTGCGATCCGCGGTGTGCTCGACTGCGCTGTGCCCCCTCCTTTTTTTTTTTTTAGCTTCTTTTTCTTTTTTGTAGGCGAGATTAGGCTCGAATCGCTACCACTCCGAAGCTCCTCTCACGTTTCTCTTCATCGTTGATGACCTCTATTGTTTCTGTTACATTATGTTGGACGTTTTGGATGTCGTTCTTGAAGGGCCCCGTCACGCCGCTGTGCCGCCATTGATGCAGCAGCTGCTTCCATCATTGTTGCGACGGCCCTCACTGTGTCGTGAGACGCTCTTCCCTCTCTCTTTGTCTTCCCTTTCTGCGCACGTGTGTAGGAGGAAGGCACCTTGACTTTTGTTGCGACGCGCTGAATCCTCGCGGTTCGTGTGCAGTGGCAATGGTACCAAGTCTGCTCATATGTTTGTCATCGTCCTCTGTGTTTCACTGGTGCGACAGGGACCCCGAAGCTGTCGTCCCTGGTTGGAACTGTTTGTGGAGGCTAAAGCGAATGGCCCTCCGCCGTGTCCCCAAGGCCGTTATATGGGCATTGAGTTTACGCGTGGCTTCACAGCTGGAAACAACCTTTTTGATTGTGTGTATATATATATATATCATCCGCATGTTGACCCTCCGCACCTCTTCACACACACACACACACACACTCTTTGCCACTCTCCCACGTCGCAAACGTTCATCTGCTCCTCGTTTCACTGGACCATGTCTTCTCGACTCTGCAATTACCGTATGTATTGATTCGTGGCAATACCCTGTTTGTACCGCTCGCTGTGTTCGTCATCAATGCAAAGCGTCTGTATTTGTAGGTCAGTCTTACTCTGTGCACGTGCGTGTGCGTTTCCTTCTGCTTATTTGTGATTTCGGTATCTCAAATTGATTGTGTTCCTCTCAAAAACTATCATTGGTACGAGCTTTTTCTTTTCTCTTTTCGTTCCGTCTCTGTCTTCCAGCCCCTAGGTTTTGTCAAGCACGAATGTTCCGTCGCACTGTGACGCAGCGGATGAACCGCGGTCATCTGACCCCGACGCCGTCCAAGTACTCTGACCGTCCAGGTATGTGGGGTCCCGCGGCTGGACCTGTCAAAGATACGCTCGCGCGCCGCACGTTGTTCTACCGCATGTTGGTCATGAACAAAATCGGACGCATCACGAAGCCGCTGCGCTCCAACCGTGTTCGGTGGGTGTGGCGCAAAACGCAGCTGCAGCTGTGGAAGACGTTCGTGATGACGATGGTTTTCCTGTGCGTGGTCCTCTTCGGTAACATTTGGCTGTCCTTTGTCTACCACGCGTACACAGTCGGCCCCAGCACGCCCGTCCTCGAGCGTAAAGTTCGTGAGCACCGCGTCTCAAAGCAAATTATGCAAATGGTCCGCGAGCGCGAGCGTGACATTGCGCAGGAAGAGGATCTCGCTGGTGCGCGCAGCGTTATCGCGGGCCAACAGAGCAAGGCCTAGGTATGCGAACGCCTCAGAGATCCACATTTGATGCTTTTTTTTTTGACTGTTCTTCCTCACTGAGTGTTTTCGTTCCTTTGTTGCAGACAGCCCTATGAGCTTTTTCTAGTAGCTTCTCCACTTAACATGGCGCTTTTTCGTTTTCACACAAGTACTTCAAGCACGCTACTCTGATCGGGTTACCCTTCAACCGTTCTTCGTTCCTTGTAAGTCAATCAGCCTCCGTAAGTCGCGTGGTGTCATCGACTCCCCAGGCGGCAGTTCCTCGTCTCGTCTGCAGCCTCGCGCCGAAGCTCTTCCGGATCGGTACCGGGGCGCGCCAGAAGCCTAAAGCAGACTTGGCTATTTCGCCCACGACACGGCGCTGCCGCACGCCTCGTGCGCAACAGCAGCTGGCGACAGGCACCGCCACGAAATGCAGTTGGCATCGATGCATGTATCGGCTCCTTTTTTGCATGGCGCCACTGATGGTCGTCGCTTCCACATTGCTATTCTCCTCCCCTCCGCATTCGATCCGCGTCGCTTCTGTTCTCTCTCTCTCCGTATTCGATGGCTCATCAGGCAACACGGCCGCCGGGCAATACTCTCTTTCCGTTCCGACGCTCGCCCCGTTTTCTCATCGTACTCCCAAAATAGGTGTCTTCATTCGGCATCCTTGTCTCTCTCTCTCTCTTTCAGATTTCTTTTTCTCACCGAGCGCCGTCGGTTCTTCCTCTGAAACCTTAAACATTTCCGCAATGGAGTCAGAACTGAAGGTGCTCACTGGAACTGTCAGTGCATCCGTGCGCGCGTGGATGAGTGGTCACGACTGTGCCGTGGCTGAAGCCGCGTCGAGCGAGCCTGGACCTGTCGTTGACACGTTTGAGGATCTCCTCTCGCGTTGCCGTACCGTCGAAGAGCACATGACAAGTCGTTCTCAGTGCTTGCCGCTGAAGCTGACGATGGAACTGCTGGAGGTGTCCCAGCGCCTATGGGCGTCCACACTTCACCATCGCCAGACAGATTGCGCAGCCATCGTCCCAGCCGCTCGCATCCCGCAGGCACGTTTCTTCATCACATTTCTTTTTCTCCTGGCGCACAACTTCTTCGCCCCGGAGAAGGTGCGTGACGAGTATCTGCGCCATCACCTCGCAGAGAGCGAGAAGGCCGTGCTCATGTGCCTGCAGACTGCGAAGCGCTTCATACACTGCGACAGTGACGGCAGCGTCACAGTACCTGCGCGGAAGATGCTGGGAGTCGCATCGGTCATCGTCGACGTCTGCTCACGCGAAAAAGCATTCAACGCTTTTGTTGGGACGGAAGTCGCATTCGCCGAGTTGGCGCTCGCATGGCACTCGCGCGAGCCAAAGGCGAGCGTTGAAGCTCTCGCGACATCACTAGTGCAACGCATCGACGGCAACCGCGTGTACGAAGAGCTCTTCCTTCAGTTTGTCTTGACATGCCGTGGTAGAGCCAACGGCCGTGTCGACGAAGAGGCGTATCGCGCGCTGCTCGCGCTCTCTTTGCGCGTTGTGGATAGTGCCACGCCCGGCTCCTCATCGAGCGCGTCAGGATACGTCGCCTCAAACGGTTCCCCTTCGCCGGTGGATACCGCGCGGGTGCGCACGTTCCGAGGCACGGTACTCCTGCAGCTCGCCCTGTCTCATCTACGCGAGGAAAACTGCGCTGCTGCCGCTGAGTCTGCGTCGGCTGCTGCG
The DNA here is from genome assembly GCA_030849045.1 of Wallacemonas rigidus. Lineage (NCBI taxonomy): Eukaryota > Euglenozoa > Kinetoplastea > Trypanosomatida > Trypanosomatidae > Wallacemonas > Wallacemonas rigidus. The sequence goes on from JASAOL010000541.1 coordinate 96,264, forward strand.
TCCCTGCTGGACACAGTGGAGCCATTGGTTGTTAAGCTCAAGGCGCTTGCCAATCAAGGCCTTTGTGACGACGCGTTCAATGTGTTTGTCGACGTCGCCCGCCGCCTCCGCGACAAGCCGACGGTGGCAGAGATGGACGAGCTCTTCACGCTCGCCGTGCTGCTTGCGGATACGAACCCAACCCTTACGCAGCGCGTCGCGACGTTCCTCACGGCCCCGAGTCCAGAAGGGGAGGACGCACCGCTCACTTCCACTCACCTTCCGCGTGTCATCGCGTTCTTGCTCCACGCCAACACTGACGCTTGTGCGCACCAGGTGGTTCGCTTGTTGGGTGAAGCACCGAGGGCAGCTGTCATGGGTCAATCGCGTTTCTACTTTTCGTGCTTGTGTAGCCTTCACGCGCCAACGCGCGAGCCTCGCCCTTTTCCTCCCGCGACCGTCATCGAAGCGCTCTTGTTGGCTCTGCAACGTTTTAGTGGTGCTGCGGCGTCCTTCGATGAGACAGAGGTGGTGCTGACAGAGCTCGCCGGCCTGGTGCTCGCACAAGACGATGACGTCGGCAGTGAAGACAACAAGCGGCGCGAGACGCTTACGCAGCTGCTTTCCCTGCTTGAGGCGCACGCAGATGGTGCTCTCGAATCGAGTGATTCCCATCAATGTGTCGGGGCGGCGTGTATCGTTTTTCACGCGCAGGTACTCCTCGCGCTCGACCGGTCCGCCGATGCGCTCGCCGTCGCGCGCCGCCTGCTGTCGCTTCCGGACGCGCCGCTGCGGAGTGCTGCTTTCGGGCGGCTCATCAACGACCGCCTCGATCATGGGGACACACGCGGCGCAAGCAACGTTGCTGAGATTTGGCTCCTTTCCGATGCTATCGGCGCGGACAACCCACCTCCAGCGGCCACCTTTGTGGAGATCGCCCGCGTGTACGTGGCCGGGCTACTGGCGCGGTATGCCGACCAGGTCGACGAGGCACCAGGCCGTGACGCGGCGGATTCCGTCGCAGCGGCGGCGCGGGAGAATGTGTCGAGTGCATTACTTGATCTGCTCGTTGAACGGGTCACACCGGCCCTGCAAGAGCTCCTCGGCGCCGGTCATGCGATGGATGTACCCGCACTGGGGTGGTGGTGCACGTGTTTCTGGTACGTCGCGCAGCTCGTCATGGACGACAAACTCAGCGCCGCTGTCTCCTTGACGCACTCAGCGGTAGAATGGTTCGATACTGTGTGCGCCGCACGCGGCGATGCTCACCAGCGCGCTATGCTGACGAAATGTCTGACTGCACTTCTCGGGATGGAGTTTGATCTTTTTGTTGCCGACTGTGCGTGGCTCACTGTGCCGCAGCTGCAAGGGCATCTGACCCGACTGACAGAGTGGCTGCCTCAAGACGAGTCCCTGCCGCTGAACTTGTTTCTGGCGCGGGCCGAGTTGGAGGTTCGCCGTCTCCTCTCGACGGATACCGCCGAGGAAGAGGGTGCCGAGCAGGAAGGCGTGGGCGCTTGCGCTCGTCTTCATGCACACGCGGGTGAACTCAAGTCGCACGGAGCTGCACCAGAGGATCTTGAAGCGCTCGCGGCCGCGTTGGAGCGGTGCAGCCGCAAGTTGCCGAGCACAGCGCCGCTAAGGGCGACCTTGGGGGAGTGCGCCGTCCAAATGGAACTGATGGCGCTGCAGATCCTTCCTCACGAAACGGAGGCCGACGACACGCTGCGACAGCGGCACAACATTCTTGTCTGTTACAAGGCGTACCAGATGGCGAGACGGCCGGCGGACCGTTTGCGTGTGGTAGCGCTCGCCTTGGACGCCTTGCAGAGCGTAGCTGTGTCTCGAGCAGAGACCACTGCGGAGCAAGACACACTCATTGAGTGCGTCGCCGAGTTCTTCACCGTTGAGGCGTGGAATTATGCGGTGTACTGCAACGCCACACACGACCGTCCGCAGACGCTCCAGTGGAAGGAACAAGCTGTCGCCCTCTCTGCAACCCTCACCCAGACGTCCGTCACCCGCTCCTTGGTGACCGAGTTTGCTGCCAAGATGCCCTTGATGTGATACCGATCTATTTGAACCTTGTGCTTTTTGTGTTTTTGCTTGTTTCACTGGTGTGGAGCCCTCCACATCACCTTTCCCTGCTACTTGATTTTTCTCTCTTCACACATTCGGCGCGCGCCACACGTGCCTGTGATCACATTTCCGCTGCTACAGATATCCGTCTCTTCCTCTCCCTAAATCACAAATGCTCTGCAGGTTCAGCCTTCTTTGTCTCTCACCCCGTGCTTGCGTAATGTCGTCTCCCTGCCACACTGTGTTCGCCCCTCGGTCACATCGCCGTGAGGACACGTTTTCATGTGGTGCTCTTCCGTCCGTTGTCCTATTCCACACAGTCCTCCGCCGTTTCTCTCCTCCACTCGCGCTCTGCCTGCGTCATCCTACCTCTTCTGATTTCTTTTTCAGCTCTGCGTTTATCGTCTCTCTCTCTCTATTGCCTTGTGATGGCAGCTACGCACGAAGAAGAAAGGGTGCTGCTTGTCAGCGGCGATGACAGCGGTGATGAAGGCAGCGCTCCGCTCTCCTTGGTTGACCGCATCATGACGCCGCTTGCTGTGCTCATCATTTTCACCGCGCTCAACTTTGTCACCTACTTTGACCGCGGGGCGCTTGCGGGTGCTGTCTCAGCTGTGCGAACGGATCGTGCCATCGCGGCCCCGGATCATAGAGTGAGCGATGCACGCTCTGGTATGCTGGTGTCTGTGTTCATGGTTGGCTTCATGTGCACTTGTCCCCTGTTCGCCTCGCTGGGAACGCGGCACAGCGCACGCTCGATCATCGCGGTAGGGATGCTTGTTTGGGCGGTAGCGTGTCTACTAACGGGTGCCGCCCCGAATTATTGGTGTCTTCTCCTCTGTCGCGCAGCTGCTGGCGTTGGTGAGGCTGCTTTTGTCGGGTTTACCGTGACGATTATTGACAACATTGCACCACCTGCCAGGCGGACACTGTGGATTGGTGTCTTCTACTGCACGATTCCCGTGGGGACGGCGGCTGGCATGGTCGCTGGCGGTGTCGTGGGGGAGATGGCTGCCGTGGCCGGCCTCGCCGCCTGGCGCTGGGTGTTCTGGGGAGAAGTTATGGCGTCCCTTCCTGTGCTGCTCGCAGTGCTCTGCATCCCCGCACGCTATGACACAGTGCGACCTGCCGGCGTGCGCGTCGATCCTGGACAGCTCGATTCGGTGGCTGTTGACGCCTCTACTGGGATGTCGAGCGAAGCAGTGGCCCTGCTGCCTGCCACGAAGGCACTCTTTACGAATGTGCACTACGTGTTCATCGTGGTTGGTTTCTCCACCTACTGCTTCGTTGTCGGTGCCATCTCGGTCTGGGCTATCCCACTGCTGGTGCAAGGTCCCCTGCACCTTGGCACAGCGGCTGCCGCCTCGACAATTGGACTCACTACTGCAGTCGCTGGCATCGTCGGCTCTCTACTTGGTGGCGCAGCCGTGGATCGACTGGGGGGCAGCGCGGGACTTGGCGGCGCCGCGAACTGCCAGCTGTTCAACGTCACCATGATCGCGCTGTGCCTCCCGTTGGGCGTCGCGGCTCTCTACGCTCACCACCTCGCTGTGTTTTTGCCGTGTTTCGCTCTTTCCGTGGTGTGCCTCTTCGCGGTCACCGCTCCCGTGAATGCGGCTATCCTCTCCGTCGTGCCGCGATGGTTGCGTCCGTACGCGATGAGCTACTGCGTGTTCGTGATTCATGCTCTCGGCGACTTCCCCTCGCCCACGCTGGCAGGCTTGCTCTCAGACGTTTTTGACCACGGGTGTCCGCGCCATGTCGCTCAACAGACATGTGAAAGCCATGCGGGCCAATCGTGCTATTGGGTGGCCGGCTCTGACGGTGGACTGACCGGCCACTGTGTGAGCACCACGCAGCTGCGCGACGCCCTTGTGGTGGTGTTTGCTGTGCTGGCTGCTGCTATTCCACTGTGGGGTATCGTGTACATCCGTCTGAAGCGGGAGAGCGCCACGGCGCCCGTCGTGTATGCGCACCGCGATTGACGTGCGTGGTGTTTGCCTTCACGTGATGTGGCTGCGGGGTCGTGTGCTTTTCGTCTCATTGCTGTCCATCTCTTCGTTTCTGGCAGCGACACACGTGTTTTGGGTGAACTCCACTCGGGTCTCCGACCACGCTCTCTCCGTTTTGGCGAGCGACTGGCCTCAGAGACAGAACAGGTGCGCGCTAAACGACAAGCAAACATATTTTCGTAACAACAGCGTAGTCGCACGATCATCTCACTACGTCACGCCTAAAACGTTGCGCACGACGCCCTCCAAAGGGTCAGGGATGGACCGCGTCGTCTTCAGAGCGTCCGCTTCGAAGGTGACTGAATGCCTGTGCATCACTTTGCAACACTGACCACACTAACATTTCCCTCTCTTCTCCCCAATTTACCGCCCTTCTCATGTCTTCTCGCTCTCATTGCGTATACGGCTTCTGCAACTCGCTACTCCGGCGAACATCAGCGCTGGAGCACACTTTCTTTTCCCCAGCGGTCACAGCACGAGAAGAAAAAAAAAGAAAAAACGAATAGGCCGCTCGCATTGACAGCAGCAACGAAGAAGCACTGGTGATCCTGTTGTGATTATGACAACTGCGGTAGGCGATCCCCGCGTGGTTCTCGTCTACGTGAAGGAAGATCCCGATGCATCTGTAGTCAAGAAGGACGACGTCGCCGAATGGCTGGCCATCCTCGGCGATGTGGAGCACGTGAAGCTGCAGTATGACGCTCTGCGCAAGACCAGCTGCTTCAGTGTCACTTTCAAACAGGCCCGCACAGCGCAGCAGGCAGTCGAGCATCTCGACGGGCAGCGGCTGAAAGGCTGCACCGTTGACATTCGCTCCTCCACGTATCAGCGGGTGCGTTCTGAAAACGAGAGCACGGCCGAGGGGCCACAAGGCAATGCCCGCAAGCCTCAAACGGTAGCACCGATTGTGTTAAAAGAACTCCCAGATAATCATCGCGTGCCTAAAGATGTCCGCATGGATGTGGAGCTCGTTGCGCTTCTGCCTTCCTTAACAGCTGACGGTCAGCTGTTTCCCGACGCCGCGGCTCTCTGGGAGCAGCTACGAGCCTCGCAGAGTCAGCTCGCTGGTCTCACAGACGAGCTCGATGTGTGCGCGGCAGCTCTGGCGTCTGCGGATACGACGCTGACTGAGCGCATTCGTGGTCACACGTCGGCGCAGACATCTGCCGCCCAAGCCGCTGTATCTGCGGGCTGTGTCTTCCAGACGACCATGCCCATTCCCTTCCACAAGGCGTCTCCGACAAGTTTGGTCGCCTTTCTCTCGGAGTGGTTCGGCCCACTCTCTGTCCCTCTGTTTGTCCCATTTCTTGGCGAATCTGGTGCCTTTGCCGTGACAGTGCAGTTTTGGCAGCCGCAGGACGCACGCCGGTTCGCGATTGTGAGTCAGCGGGAAGAGGAAAGCAGTCACGACCTGAAGCGACGGCGCACGGAGGAGACAGCGGAGGACACCGACCATGCGGAAACGCCACTACGTGCCTTGGATCGGGACCGTCTGAACATTGTGCGCGCGGCGCGGTTCGTTCCTGTTCAAGGGCCGCGCTCCAGTCCGGTTCCGCCGACATCAGCGGCGAACGCTGTCGCCCGTCAGGGCTGGCGCGACTGTTTGTGGGCGTGAAGACGGTGCCTGTTGTGGTCGTCACCGCGGAAATGAAAAGCGCACAAGAGTCTCGCACCGTGTGCGATGCCCGTATTTCTTTGTAAGCGTTTGCAGGGGGCCTCGCCCTTGTCTTGCACTCTCGCCTTGGTCGCGGAGAATAGGGTATCGTACGAAGCCGAAAGAATCCCAACAGAAAATGCAACCGCATCTGTGCCAACGGGTGCTGCCCTCAGTGCCGACAGTGCACGGCGCCCAAAATGCTTTTTTCCCCGTAAGGGCCTCGCGCCTGGGTTGCGCGGTTGTTTCTCGTGATCTTGTTCGCGCACATTCCGTCAACTCTCACTGTCTACCGTGTCCTCACTCTCATTCTTTCGTCTGTTTCTCCGTGTATGTACTTCACTTCCTTTCCGCGCTGATCTGAAACGCGCTCACACACCTGTCAACTTGCACGCTAGTATTCTTGTCAAACCTCTCCACCAACGCACTCAAGGTTGAACAACCTGTTTCATATCTGTCACCCACATTTACACTCTCGCTATCACAAACGTATTTAAATCAAAACAAAAACACCCAAACAAACGAACAAAGACAACAACAGCCCCTGTCTTAATCTCGAACATGTCGCACATCCCTACCGTCACCGTTGAGGCACCTATCAACATTGCATTCATCAAGTACTGGGGAAAGCGCGAAGGCGGCGAGAAGCTCATCCTGCCCACCAACGACTCTTTCAGTATCACACTGTCGACCAAGCCGTTCCGCTCCAAGACCTCGATTGAACTGCGCGACGACATTGCGGAGGATGAGCTATGGCTGAACGGCGAAAAGAGTGATGTGCATGCCAGCAGTCGCCTCCAGTCTGTCCTTCAGCGCGTGCGTGACGGTTGCCCGGACGAGAAGCTGCGCAATCTGAAGGCCTACATTGTCTCGGAGAATAACTTCCCGACCGCAGCCGGCATGGCGTCGTCAGCGAGTGGCTACTGTGCTCTTGCGGCGGCCCTTGTGCGCGTCTACAAGTCGAACGTGGACGTTTCCATGCTCTCCCGCATCGGCTCTGGCAGTGCGTGCCGAAGTGCGTATGGTGGCTTCGTGCGCTGGCACAAGGGCGAGAAGGCGGATGGGTCGGACTGCATTGCCACACAGTATGTCGACGAAAAGTACTGGCCGGAGATGCAGGTGATGTGCGCGGTCCTAAAGGGTGCGAAGAAGGACGTGTCGAGTACCGCTGGCATGCAGGCGTCCGTCAAAACCTCACCCATGATGGCCGAGCGCATTTCCACGGTCGTCGATGAGCGCATTGCCGCGATCTCCAAGGCCATCACGGACCGCGACTTCCACACGTTCGCCGAGATCACCATGAGGGACTCCGATGATCTCCAAGAGATTTGCCGCACGACCACCCCCAAGATTCAATATGCCACAGAGGATAGCTACGCGATGATCCGTCTCATCCGCGCCTTCAACGAGAAGAAGGGCCGCAACGTGCTCGCGTACACGTTCGACGCTGGTGCAAACTGTTTCATGTTCACGCTCAAAGAAACGCTCCCCGAGGTGGTCGCCATGCTCATGGCGCACTTCCCTACCGATTACGAACAGCTCTTCTTCAACGATCCGCAACTGCTAGAGCAATGCAAGGCGGCGAAGGTGGATGCGGCGTACACGAACCTCATCGACTACCCTAAGAAGCCGTTCGAGATGCTGTTGCAGTCGCCAGTTGGGTCTGGCGTGCACCCGGTGCCCGACAGCGAGTCTCTCATCCACCGCGCGTAATGGTCACGGCACCGCCATGCGAAGCGTGACAGGTGAATCAAATCCCAAAAGAAAAGTACAGGACCATTAAAAAAAAAAAAAGAAAAAAAAACAGACGCCGATGTGACCAGGAAAAAGATACTGCGAGCGAACGCCCTGAGATAGATAGCCTTTCAGGTCACTCCCTGTAGAGCACGGAAGAATGGAAAAAAACAAATAGCGAAAGAAAACAGACACGTGGGAAGTCATCGCGACGTCCCGAAAGAAAGGCGATTGGCGCACATCAGATATGTACCCGCTTCCAAAAGTGGCGCGCACTGAACGCGTCTGTGCAACGTTCATTTTTTTTTTTTTCTTCGAGGCTTGTATGGCTACTGTTTCCATTGGTCGAGGACACCGCAATGCTAATGTTTTCCACCGTGTTTTTCACTCAAAAAGAAGGAAACTATCAACGCGATGCGTATACGCTCCTGTTCGCCACCTCCTTTGGGGCGACTCGATATGCTGAAGCACGCCTTTGGCAGTCCCTTTTCAACCGTAACTGTGATCGCATCTCACTTGTCATCCGAGAAACAACCTGCCTAGGGAAAAATACGTTGGGAAAGATCCTTGCGTGGACTGAAGCGTCATGAACAATGGTCCGTGCTCGCGCCGACAAAATGCCGTTTCCCTGTCGCGATCTCGCATTCTGTGTGCGTTGCGCGTTATTTTCTCTGCGAACGTGTTCTCAACACTCGTGCACTCTCCTACACTCTCCCTTTTCTACGTTCTTACCTTTTTCGTCGCGTGCATTCCGCTGTGCTTCTTGTTTTCGTGATTGATGAAGTCGTGTAGCCTTCGTGGGATTACATCGGATGCCTTGGGTGGGTGTGGCGGAGAAACGCGGTGAGCGCGCGCGTGAGTTGTGCCAACTCTTCGATGACGTTGCCTACCGCACCTGTCACGCTCGCCATGCTGTAGAGCGACGCGTGGAGAGTCTCCGCGAACGCATGGAAGCCCTTCGTCGCCACGCCTTTTTGACAGAGCGGAACCTTCTCGTGCCCACAGTCGACGCACAGATTGGCAGCAGCGCGCCGCACACCCTGCGTGCTCAGCTGGACGCATGCAGAAGCCTGAACGAGGAGCTCACACAGCGCATTGAAAGCCTCGCTGTCCTCCTCGACACGGACCCCAGCAGCTCCGCCGAGACCGGAGATCAAGGTACGGCAGCAAAGACTGCAGATACGTGGTGCTCTGCCGTTCTTCCGTTCTCGCCCGAGCCTCCTGTGCTTGCCGCGCGACTGGCGCGCAGTGAATCGTTCAATACACTCCAACTGCTACGCGTGATGTGTGCCGAGACACCGCTGGATCACATGGATCCGGACGTAGCGTACGTGCTGAGAGTGGGGAAAGCCGAACAGGGGGACGCACAGACCATTTTGGCGCTCAACGAAAAGATGCGCGAGGCGATGCAGAGGTACGTGTCCCTTAATCGTGAACAGTGTCAAGTGCTTCGAGAGAAGGTGGGCACCCTCGAGCACCTCCTCTGCTAGTCGACGCAGAGGCGCTGATGCATTGTTGACCGCAGTCTGGTGCCGCGCGTCGAGGTGCTCTCTTTGCTGTCGACGTGTCCCAGCGGCACCTTTGTACATTTGCTGACTCCCTTCATCTCTTTTCCCTCTTGTCCGAATTTTCACCTCACCACCTTTTTGTTGCGTGGATAGATTATAAAGACACGTGCAGATTACGTCTAGCTGTCGAGATTCTCTCCATCCAGCTCCCGGAGCGCGGTGTTGTAGACGCGCGCTTTATCCTGTATAGAGCGTGCTGGCCGGGGGCTCCACCCAATACGCGTTGTCATCGTCCTATGTCTGGTGCGCACCTCACCTCCTTCCACCCTTCCGTCACTTCCCGCTCATCGCCTGCGTCTCCTCAGCCCGCACGTTGAAGCCGAGATTTATCCAGACGCACAGTCGGACTTTGATAGTCTCATCTCTCTTTTTTTTTTTTTCTCGGCGCGGCTTACTCCTCTCACCGTCGTCTGTACCGTCTCTGCGTGTGCTTCGTGACTGGTTATCTATTCGCTCTCCCTTTCGTTCTGTCTTCTCTTAGCGGCTCAGCCTTCTGCACTCACACAACGAGAAGAGGGAATCTCAGCTCATGTTCCGCCTGAGCCCGAGTGCCCTGCGCTTGGCAACTGGCGCGTTTCTTCTGTCGCACAAAACGCTCGCGCGTGCATCCTTCCAGCCCTTCACTCAGCAAGATGAGGACGATCTCGTACGCGTTGTGAAGACGAAGCCGCGGCACGTCCTGAAGCACGTGAGACAGCAAGTCTGGCGCTCACGCAAGCGTGAGCTGCAGTTTCGCAACACGGTCACGCAGCTGATGATTGTGCTCCAAGAATTCCTGCGGAAGCAGCTGATCGACCCTGCAGACGCCTCACTCATCATGGAGGGTGTCCTGGAGGAGTGCGTGGTGTACGCACAGCACGACATGGCGCACCTCCTGTTCCGCGCCTTTCTGCGGTTCCGCAAGTACGGTTGCACTATCTCTGTCCAGGCCATTCGCCATCTTTTTGAGTCTTACCGATCAAACGACAGCATCGAACTGATGATCCAGTTAGCGACTGAAATGAAGGATGACCCCGCACTTCGGCCGCTGTGTGTCGCTGCCTACCTTTTCGCTGGGCAGGAGAAGGAGGCGGAGGCGCTGCAAGAGGGCCTCAGCGTGTCGGAGCTGTCCACCGAGGACTTTGTGGCGCTCGTTGACGGCTACGGCAAGTTGCAGAACGGTGAGAAGGTGTTGGCACTGGTTGAGCGTCTGCAGCAGCGCAATCTTCCGCCAGCGGAGGCGGCCACCGTGTACAGTGCACTGCTGCGTGTGTGCCGTCGGCTGCCCGATCCTGCCGTGTTCAACCAAGTCCTGCAGACTGCCGTGGAGGCGCAGGTGCCGTTGGATGCCGAGGCCTTCTCTCTTGTGCTGCGCCAGAAGATGGCTCAGGTCACGACACTTGAGGAGGTGCAAACGATCGAGGCAGAGCTCAAGCAGGTCGGCTACGTGCCCGACGTGACAGGCAACGCGATCATCATCACGGCGTACGCGCGCCTGATGCACTTTGGTGACCGCGCCAGCGAAGAGCTGATGCTGTCCAAGGTCGACACGCTGCTGTCGTCTATCGAGTCCCGCCTGAAGCAAGGCGATCCGGACATGGATATCAGCGGGGCCCACATCCGTGCTGTGATTCGCGGGTACGGTGCGGCTGGACGCGCCGATGCGATGAAGTCGGCGTGGGCACGAATGCAGTACGACGGGCTTACGAATGACGTCCGCGTCTACAACGAACTCTTCAAGTGGCTCGCGTTGATGGGCAACGTCAAGGATGTGCTCGCGCTCAAGGAGGAGATGGAAGCCAAGACGGTACGTGCCGACGCGCTGACCTACACCTGGGTGCTGCGTGCGTTAGGCAAGTACTACCCACGCCACGTGCAGCAGTTGTACGAGGAGCTCAAGGCGCGCCATGTGCGCCCCGACATTCACCTTTACAACACGCTGCTTGGCGTCTTGGGCGACATTGGCCGCTACGAGGACGTGCAGTCTCTCTATAGCGAAATGCAGAGACGTGAAGCCGCTGGCTCCCTCCAACTCTCGCCCATTACGTACGCGATCCTCATTCGTCTCTACCACCAAAAAGACGTGCCGCTGTGCATGGACCTCTTTCAAGAGGCGACAAAGCGCAACTTGGCGAGCCATCCTCACGTGCAGACGAGCATTCTGCACGCACTGTCGAACCAGTTGACCTCCCCTGCCGCGGTCTCGGCATCCAGCGCCGCGGAGTACCAGAAGAAGCTGGACGACGTGCTCGCGTCACTGCCACAGCGCAGCACGGATGTGTACAATGTGCTCCTCAACTTGTACGCAAAACAAATGAACAAAGCCAAGTTTGAAGAGACGCTTCAAAAGATGCGTGACGAGCAGGTGCAAATGAATGATGTCACCTTTGGCACCCTGATCACAGCCTTCGCCCGCTGGGGTGAGGCTGACAAGGTGGAGGGCGTGATTCAAATCCTCAAGGAAAGTGAAGGCGAGGTGTCGCCGGCGTTTTATTCGGTGCTCGCCTCGTCCCTGCAGCGTCTTGGCCACCGCGACGGCGTCACGGAGGCGTGGGAAGACCTGCTCGCGTCCAAGCTATTTCCGAACACACAGGTGTACAATCAGTTCCTGTCGCTCTACAGTCGCCAGCACAATGTTCCCAAGATGCAGGGTGTCCTCGACAGCATGATGCGTCAGGTTCCGCCGAACCCAGTCACGGCCACCACTGTGCTTGATATGCTCGGCAAGTCTGGCCGTGTGGCGGAGATGGAGGCGCTGTTTGAGGACATGAAACAAACGGCTGACACGCAACCTACATCGGTGACGTACCACCAGATGATGAACGCCTACGCCAAGAGCGGTGATGTGGTCAAGATGGAGCAGGTCCACGAGATGTACCTTGCGCAAGGGCACACCAACAATGCGGTGACCTACAACATTCTTATGGATGGCTACGGCCGTGCGAAGCGGTTTGAGCAGATGGAGGAACTCGTGACTCGGCGTCGCGAGCAGGATCACCTCCCTCTCGACGACCTCTCCTATTGCATCATGGTCTCGACGTATGGTAAAGCTCGCATGCTCAAGGACGTTCAGCGCCTCTTTCGCGAGCTGACGGCGGCGCGAGACGACGAAACGTCAGCGCCAGCATCATCCGTGCTGACCCGTCGCGTTGTGTGGTCTCTCATCGATGCTTTCTGCCGCTGTGAAGACCTGGCCTCAATGGACGCGTGTATTGGGCTCCTGCAGCCCGCGCAGACGGCCACCACGCCGCCAGCGGCGACCAACGATGGGGCTGAGGCAGCCAGCACCCCACCCGCGTCAGCCTCACCCTCGAAGGCTGCGGCTCCACTTACTGTGTCGGATCGCATGACGCTCATCCCCTATTTCTCACGCATGGGCCAAATGGAGCGGGTGGAGGAACTTGAGGCCTCTCTTGCGAATGACGGTGAGCCGATCCATTACAATGCCTTGAATGCCATGGCGCGTGGGTACGCCAAGGCTGGACGGTTCGACAAGTGCGTCAAGTGTCTGCACAAGCTGCGTGATCGGCAGTGGGCACCCGACGCCACGACGGCGATGGCACTGTCCGGTGCGTTCCTCAAAGCCGGTCTTCACGACCAAGCCAAGCAAGTGATTGAGTGGCGCCGCAAGTTTGCCAAAGCTGCCGGGAGCTCACACGACGAGCCAGAGTGATGCACACAGCTGTACACACAAAAGGGTATCGCCGTAGCACGCAAGCCAAGAGGCCAAAGAGGAAGAGAGAGAGAGGCAGAGAAAGAAAGAATCGGGCGTCGCAAAACGCTTGTTTCGGTTTAGCTCACTTTTTGGCGATGGAAACCGTTCCTCTTGTTTTCTTTAGGAATCGCGTCACATGAAGACGAAGAATAAAGTCGAAGTAGCCGTGAGTAGAATAGGCGCAGCACCAGACATCGTTCCAAGGGTGGTGCCCTCCCGTTGTGACACTTCGTTTTTCACAAAATCAGTCCTCAATGAGGAAAAACGGATACACCACAATACGAACACGCGTCCATAGCGCCAGGGAGACGCAAGCTCTCCACCTGTGTTGGCGCTCTCACTCAAACAAAACAGCGACAAGTGAGTGTGAGAAGGTGACGCGATCCGATTTGTGTACCATGATCACCTCTCGCTGCGAACAGTCAAGCCCTTTTCTCGCGTGGACCAGAGCGGCCAGGGCAGCGTCAGCGTATCTGCACCTCGCCCTTTTTTTTTTTTTTTGGTTGTTGCCCTACGGCTCTCTGGACACAGGGACATACCCACAGAGAGAGAGAGAGAGAGAGGGTCTCTTTTGGCTTCACAGCTGCAGAAGTCAGCATGTTTTTCTCTTCGCTCCCGACCCTTCTCCCCCTGACGATCATCCGTCGCCGTCACTCCCCCCTCTTACTTGCACGGGTTTGCACATTCGGTGCAGTGCGCCTGGGCCTCACACTCTTTTTTTTTTTTTTCTCTCTCTCTCTTTTTCTTGTGATACGCTCACTCGCTTCTCTTTCGCCCACTGGCGCGTGCACACGTACTTTGACGCCGTCGCATGTCGAGGACGCCCGAGTCACGTCTCCACCGTCACGGTGACGTGGACTCACCATGCCGGCCGCTCACCATCGATGAGGAGCTTCCACTCGAGAGCTTGGTGTACATTGCGACGGAAACAACACCTGTGAGCAAGACGACTGCGGACGCCTTCCAGGATAGTCGATCTGATCTTATCCTCCATGATGGGCAGGGCCGCGAGGAGGCACTGTCCGTGTGCGAGCCGATACGCGTCTGGCTGGCACGTCTTGTTCCGCCGGGCGGTCACGTATCGAACATTTGCAACATGGCTAGCAACACGCTTGGCGTGGGCATCATCGGTATGCCCGCCGCTTTCCACCAGACAGGGCTCTACTTTGCCGGTCTCCTGCTCGTTGTTTGTGCTGTCATGGTGGTGTTTTCGTTCTATCTTCTCGGCGTGACGTGCGAGCGCACGCCGTTTCGCTCGTGGGAGAGCGCGTGCCGCGGTATTCTGTTCCGGGGCTCGGACTACGTTGTGGCCGTGGTCATGCTGTTTTTCCAGTTTGGGTCTATGGTCGGCTTCGTCACGGCCGTACACCAGTTGCTGCAGCCGTTCTTCGCTGTCGACAGTCCCGGCTGGGTGACGGCCGCGACAGTGCTCGTCTGGGCGTGCTTCATGTTCTCGCTCTCCTTGCCTCGCCGTCTCGCGTCACTTCGGTATGTGTCGCTTGTCGGTGTCACCATGGTGGTCTACTTTGTCTTTGCTGTCGCCGTTCACGCCTCGATGGCAGGTCTGCCCCACCTCAACGACATGAAGCTCTTCGCGGACGGTCTGGACGCTGTCAACGGTGTGACGACGTTCTTGTACGCACTGCTCGGTCACGGTCTCGTGTTCCGCCTATACGACGAGGCACCACACCCGTCTGCACGGGGCACCGCCATCGATGGTTGTGGCAGTGTGGCTCTTGTCGGGACGCTGTACCTCATCATTGGTTTCTTCGGCAACGCCGAGTTCGGCGCAGACATGACTGGCTCGATTTTCCACAAGTACGCTGTGGGCAAAGATGACACGATGATGACCATTGCCTACATGGGTGTCCTGATGAAGGTGTGCGTTGCCTACGCCTTGACGGCCGCCGCAGCCCGCCTTCCAGTGTACTATCTCATTGGCAGCGACATTGATCGCGCCTCGCTCGCGCAGCATCTGTTCATCACAGTTCCTCTTTGTCTGTTCTCCTTGTTCTTGGGTCTCGCCATCCCCGACGTCAACGTGGTGTTTAGCCTCCTGGGAAGCATTTGTGGAGGTTGCCTCGCGTTTCTCCTTCCCGCGTATTTTGTCATGTACCTCGGCGGCTGGACTATCGTTCGCTGCGGCTGGCTCAAGGTTGGCATGACCTACGTGAACATCGTTGCTGGTGTGGTTGCGATTGTCTTCGGTACCGCGATGGCCCTGAACAGCTTACTCGCCGCGTCAGGTGGGTAACTATTCGTGAAACTCAATGAAAGCGAAGCGCGCAAGCACGCAGACAGAAAAAGAAAAAAAAAAGCAGACAAGTAGCAATGGTGTAGTGCTCTGTTGCTTTCGTCGCTGGCTTTTTTTTTCCTTTGTCAGGCCTGTGGTCGTGTAGCCACACAGAAGCGCTGCTCTGAACGTCTTCATTCGCGGCCCCCTTTTTTTTCTTTTCTTTGTTTCTGTCGTCTCTTACTTTTTACTTTTTGTTTTCACGACGGTATCGTCATGTGTACACGCGCGAAAGCCGGATGTCTTCTCGACGCTTATTTTATTATTATTTTTCTCCCACCGTCGAGACATTATTCTGCACAGCAGACCTTTGACAGATGACAGCAGAATACGAAAATAGCTCGCCTACTCTCCCCTCCTCCACCAGCGAAGTCCGTCACTGCCACTCGCTGTAACTGAGAGGCCCTTCTCGCCCGAACACACACACGCGCACACACACCTCCCCATGTTGCCTGCTAGATCGAGCGTCCGTCCTACACGCACCCTTTTTGTTCCCCCTATTTTCTCCATCTCACTCTCCCACCGGCACGCTCGGTAATTCTTTCCCTTCGTTCCCTGGTAAGAACAAAACCAAGATACAATGGTCATGTCGCCCAACCGTGCTGAGGCGTGCCCCGTCACTGAGGACACCCGAAACGATGAAAACGACCCCGCGACGGCCACTCAACCCATAAACAACATCGAAGGCCCGCACTGCCGAGTATACAACGGTGATGTGGTCGACGGCGAACCCAACGGGTCAGGCACGCTTAGGGACCAAGATGGACGCGTTGTGCACGAGGGCAGTTTGTGAACGCCATGCGCTACGACTTCGGCGAAGCGTACTACCGTGACGGCACACGGTACACCGGCTCATGGGAGCTTAACCACCGCTGCGGTGCCGGCATTGTGCAAATCACACCGACGCACATCTACGTCGGGGAGGTGAGAGATGACAAGGTGTGTGGATTCGGCACCAGGTGGTACGAAAACGGCGACATGTACATTGGCCAGTGGGAAGACAACAGTCACGAAGGCGTCGGCACCTACATGTTCGCCAACAACCGAGGCCGGTACGAAACTACGGACGGCGCCGTCTACGTTGGTGAGCTCAAGAACGATCAGCGCGATGGCAAGGGGGCTCAAACCTTCGCTGATGAGAGACACCTACGACGGCGAGTGGAAGGATAACCTTTTCGAAGGTCAAGGTACGTACAGAGGCCTGCGCGACGGGCGGGCACACCTACGTCGGTGAGTGGGCCAACGGCCGCACCCAAGGCCTGTGGAAGCGAGGGAAACTGATCTCATGGGCCGAGGGGAAGATGGAAAGACGCCCCAGACCCGCTGATGTGCGCCACTTGGTTTTGTTCCTGCGTGTGACCGCTGCGGTCGAGTACGACCAGTGCCAAGAGAAGAGTGAATTCCGCGATGTAGGTAGTGGTTTCCTCTGCGGAGAGCGCTTCTCTCCTTTTTATTTTAGTTTCCATTTATTTTCCTCTTTTTTGCTCACATCAATGAAACGCGAGACGTTGTGCGCCACTGGCTGCCAGCATTTGTGAGACCGCAACAGCTCTGCCGCTTGTCGGACGCGGTCCTATTGACCCTATTTCCCTGGTCTTGCCGCTTCTGGCGCGCCCCCTGCTTCTTTTCATCTTTTTCTTTTTCTCGTTTCGGCCCCTGCGCAGATTCCGGCGCCGCCAGTTAGCACGCGGGTGCCTTGCCTCGGCCTGTGCCTCGTCTGGTTGGCCGCTTTTCCTGTTGCCCCGCTCTCCTTTCCGCCCCACCCCCTTCCCTCCTCTTCTTTTCAGCCGGCCGCCCAGGCTGCGCCCGGGGGAGCTGCCTGGCGTCGTAGGGCGCCCCTCCTGCCCGGCGCAGAGGGGCTGCGGGCCGCCCCTGCGGGCGGAGGAAGCAGGCGCCACGCCACCGCCCACAAGAGAAAAAAAGCAAGAAGGGAAGAGAAAACGCGCACCACGATAGCCAGAACCAGAAAGCTGTGTGAAAGTTGTAAATCGAAACAGTCGAAATAGTGCACAGAACGTCCTATCGAAGAAGAAGTATCAGAAGGAATAGCGGTGCAAAGAGACAGCGGCGTGAATACAAACAATGATTAGGCATTGTGGCAACCAGAGATCGACGGGGTGATTCCATCACGAATGACACAGATTCGTGTCCCGTCGCAGTGCTTCTTTCGAGCAAATCGAGCATGCATCACAGTGATTGTGTGATGCGAATAGACAAGCAGACAGACATATCGAGCTGTCAACACACGCTGACGGTGTCGACAACGATATCAATATGCAGAATCGAGTGGATGAGTCTCTCCTGGATACTCTCGTTGCTGGAACACGTCGAGCCAGCCGCGAGTCACTGGAATCGTAAAT